>JALBCR010000867.1:0-46437 GCA_030710515.1 Abscondita cerata | reverse complement strand
TTATAAGCCATTGATCGGCAAACTTACTAATTTTAGTAAAGTCCATATTAATGGTAATTATTCCGTTAGACATGTCGATCGGAAGACTTACTTTAAATTGTTTTTAATTAAACATTACTTGCCATCAGTTAATTACATTTGGCACCAAATTTGGTTTCCTAAGTCAAAATATTTTCAGAACTCCACTTTGGCCTATAACTTAAGAGTGCAACTTAGTATAACGGTAAATTAAGTTAAATTGTTATATTTTAGGGTTATCAACATGCTCCTGCTCTGTGTCGGTTTTTATGCCATAAGTAAATTATTAGTGTATAATAAACAACTGCATTTAATCATCTTCACTGTTGCTTGTTAATTATTGTTTTATTGCACATAATTTTATTATATATTTTTAAAACCAATTTAAACTAAAACGCGCGATTATTAAAGAGTGATATTGTAAAGTGCAAATAAAACAATTGGTTGTTACTAAGTTAAATGTTTTCCTAAAAACAGAATTTAATTAGTTTAATTATTTACGTTTAACGTGTGAGACAAGATCGACAATGTTTCTGGGATTAAAATCTGCATTGAACAATTTATTCAGTTTTATCCAAATGTGCTACGATGCATTCGTAAACCGCAGACGTGTTACAATTTAAAAATTTAACACGAAAGATTGCATCTGCATCTCCTGAGAGACCGAGCATCTTAAACAAAGCAACAGTACGGAATATTTAAGCAAGAGTGACCGTAAACTCTAAAAAGTTAATTAGAAATTTGTTTTCTGTATAAAATGTCGCTTGTAGAATTCAAAATAAATGGTTCGAATATTTTTAAAAGTGTAATAATAAATTATTGTGTAATCAAAGTGACATAATACAACAAAGAATTTTACAGGTAAAGCGATTAATAATTTTCGGTTAGTTTAAAAAGTTGTGCAGTAGTTATCCGTTTTGTTCACTTACTAATGTACTTATAATACAAGTGTGTGAAGTAAGGGTTTTATGCACTAGTTGCAGAATTTTAAAACACGACCCCAGGTAGAGCACGTGTCTCATACAATCGACGTCGAAACTAATTTTTTTATAGAAGCAGACAACAAAAATTGTTTAATAATGAAAGTCCGAATTAAATTGCATAGTACTTTTACACACAATTATTTAGTAGCCACTTCAAACAATAGTTTCGGGATCTGGATGTATCACGTCAAAATCGGCAGCTTTCTTTGATTTTGTCTTTTTAATGCATGTTTTTGCTCGTCTATAGTAAAGGTCTGGATAAATGTATATTTTCTGTTGCAAGCACTTTTCATCTTTGTAGTAATCAATTTCTACACTTTTATTGAGTTTGAATCATTAACCAACCGAGAAGCACTAAAATTTGGAGAAATTTTTATATTTGTTTAGCAGATGATTTGTTGAACCTAATTTATTTATCTATCCATCCATAGTATCTGTTTAAAAGTAGAATCAAAGTATACTCTATAGTATATCCAATTAGTTTTTGAAAATTCCGTCATAGTTTTCCCTAAAGAATCTACAAACGGAATTTGAAGTCTAATTTGTATTAGCGAAGGTCTATGTTGACTTTTTAGAAAATCGTTAAATACCATACATATTGATTGTAATGGAACAATGTCACGATCCATTGATACTAAACACAGGTCCGGGCTGTAATCTTTTTACCATCGATTGGAGTAAAATGTTTATGCTGTCTTTTGGGTCGTGCTAACAATGTAAAGTTTTGAAATTCCATCCATGTTTGTAACGTTATTCCATTGATCTGTCAACAAAGTCTACTAATTGAAAACCTCTTACTATACCTTTATTGAGTATACTTGTCTCATCTCCACAGTCTGTTTTATGTAAAAAGTAAAACATCGATTCTATTCCTGAAACAAAAAATTAGACAAGAAATCTGATTTGTCCTTACTCAACCCTTCAACATTAATTGGTAGAATATTTTGTGTGATTTGTGAAATTGTGTTATACATTTTTTTCCCCATTCTCCGGCAGGATCGTGATGACCAGGTCCGAAAACCAAAGTGGCGATTGTCGGAAACAACATGGTTTGCTTGTTGAGCATGTAAAGTACTGATCATCTTCCATATTTTATATTTGTATTAAAATCAACTAAAAACACACACGAAAATCTCTCAACGAATATTGACGTGAAAGATTTTGTTCTTAAATTTTCAAGATGATAGTATATTAGATCTACTAAAATTAAACTACTTTGAAAACAAATTCAAAAAATAAAAAGTTTGGGTAAAATAGTCGCGGAATTACATAAAAATTTACATAATATAAATCGTTCTATACTGAATCTATAGTAATGTGATCAAGTTTGAGAGTTGAGATTGTAAGAAACTGTATTTGGGCATTAAGGCACAGACAGCAATCGTTAACAATTATAAATATCCTTAACACTCTATTTTGAAATTTTGAAATCATAAAAACAGGAAACAAAAATCCAGTTTTGTATTTACGATGACAACAAAAAAAAGCTATGATTAGTATAAGATGTCTCCTGCATAAATTGTAGTTCATTACTGACATAATTTGACACTGTTTCCTTGTATGAATGATATTTAACAATTTGTCAAACAAAACGCCAAATTAATTTTTTATGATTTTAATTAATGTTCAGAACCGTGTAGAACCGAAATAGCTATTTATGCACCAAAGTGCGTTACTATAATGATTACGCCCGGAGAACCATGAATACAGCTTGAGGGTTTAGCCCGAGAGATGGATATGGTCGATGGGCGTAATCGTCAGTAACGCCGTGGTGCATACAAAATTTTATTTTCACTTTGTATTCTTAAAAACAAATACGGTATCCGCCAAAATAAACAGTCATTAAATGATATATTGATAGTACGCTGCAGTTAAATTTGATTTAAAAATGGTTCTAACAACGGAAGAAAAAGTTTTTGGTAGAGCATTATTTTCGTTCATATTTATTTTTATTTTCGGTACTGTTTATTTTGGCGGATACTGTACAATAGGCATCTTTGGGCGCACCACTTACTTACGCAAATACCTATAATACCTGGTAGCTATGAAACAAAACAAATTGTTTATTAATTGTCAAATTTGGCATTGAATTGCAATTATGAATGCCCTACCAGAATGTGTATAAGAAAATGATGAAAAAGCGACGGAAAGTTTGCTGCCCTTTAATCGACAGCAAAATATAAAGAGAATACTTAATTCTTTGTATGTATTACAAGTTGTATTTTATAAAATAAATTTTATTATTTAATAGATCATCAGTTAAGATCAAACAATATTTTGAGGGCGTAATGAATTTATTACGCCATCTTATTACGCCCCGGTTGTTATGAAAATGTTTATATATGTCGTATCCTAGGAGTTATAATTAAATTACAGTAAAGTGAAAAATAAATATTAATTCATTTAAAAAGATAGGTTAGATAAGACAAACTAAAAACTGAAACAATAGAGTCTGCAAATTTGTCGAAATATTATACACATCTTTAGAAACGACAACTATTAATATTGCCCTAGTGATCAAGAAATTTTGGATGATTTAAAAACAAATTAACATAAAAAATCAAAATTAATCTTAACACAATCTCAAGAATAATTACAGAACACGGATTAATATAACGGAAGATATTTCTTATCATATGCTATGATTTTTTTATTTAACTGACAATTCCACTCATATGTAAAAATCGTAGTTTGCTATCGGATAAATAGGAAGGAACCGAATTGCCAGTGGATAAAAAAAAAATCGGATAAATTACGTTACCATGGTGACTCCATATACAAGCTGCGTAGTAAAAATCGGGTCAGTTTTAAAATTATATCTGTTAACAGTGTATTTAACAAATAAAGTACAACAATAATGTAACAAAGCTAAAAATATTATGTAAAATTGAAAATTTTGTTTTTGGAAAATAAGTTATAGTTTCATATAATCTTATTAAGGTTTTCTGTGCTTTTTATAAGGTACTTAATTCTTGGAATTGTCTTAACAAATACCACACGAGCTCAGATTTTGAGCTGGTTATTTTTACGTTTTGTTTCTCGTACTTTATATAGGTAATTTAACTCGATGTGTTTGACAAAATTTCTCGCTCTCGTGATTTTTTCAAAACATCTCTTGTTAAATTGAAAATGAAAGTAAGTACTCGAAAAACAAACGATAAAATAACCGGCCAAATCTGAGTTCTAGTCGTATTGTTCCAAAAAATGACATACATTTTCAATTGTCAAGGAATCAGGTATGGAAAAAATGTGAAAATATTAATAAACAATATTAACCAAAATTTGAATATTACACTTTCATATATTATAAAATACTAGATTAAAGCCAGCATGCTACGCATGCGTTAAGTCTACAAAATAAATTAGGTTCTAAAGAGCAGACAGTCATGAACAATAATTAGCACCTACATTAACATTCTCATCAGTTGAGTAATCAATATGAATGCAGAGTATGTACTCCATGTGAATTCGTACAAATGAGTCGAGAGTATTCGGTGTGCGCTCGCAACGAATCGAGAGTGGTGAGGACGCACAAACGACATAACATATTAATATAGAAGATATGGATGCGTAGTCCGAATAGAAATTATTTATTAAAAAATATTTAGAAGCGGATTTATTGGCTCGACCGCTTTAACGTAATACAACAAAGTTTATTTAGGTGAAATTGACTGTTTGGTTCGCATAACGCTCGCCAGTTACGCGTGTGAGTCATCAAGTTCGTGCATACGAAGATTTTTTGGGTGAAATTGAATCCTCTACAGTTAAACTATTCGAAAATTTGCAAAATTACGAATATTTTGATTTTATTCGTGTTTTTACGTAATATGGTTCCGGAGTTATAAAATTACAGTATTCGTATAACAATGTAAAATTCCTTAAAAAAATTTTTTAAAATGATAAATTTTTAAACATTATGTGATAGGGTTATAAAGAACGTTTTTTAAATAAATTTTTTTTATCTGTTATAATTTAGAAATTATGGCCGTTTTAGTTTTCGAATGAAATTTTGTCGGAAACGTTTTCGCTTATTTTGAAAACACGCGAGGTCTAACAAAACTGAAACGGCCAAAAATTTTTATTTCTTTATCCGCGTATGATGCTTTTTGAATTTTGAAAATCGGTCCGTAAATAAGCGAGTTGTGGTCAACTTACGGCTCAATTTGTTTGAAATTTTTGACTATTTTTAACATTTTTTAACCTCGAAGATGCCCTCGTACAAAAAATTTAAATCGAAAAATAAAGACACATCTTTCGTAAACTCGAAACTTTTTTCGAAACGTAAATATCTTAAGCCGTTCTAATGTGAGACGAATTTGAAAAAGGTTGATTTTCGTATAGATTTGAAATGAATCGAGAGTAGGTGTGCGTTCACACTAACGACATAACATATTAATATAAGATTTATAAAACGTTTTAACTAAATATTAGAAAAATATTGAACGTAAATGTTACTACAATACTGCAAACAAATAAACGAAAAACATTTGAAATATTAGTCGTGAGCAATATGTTAGCACGAATATAAATCGAAGAACGTATGTCGCAATTACACGTGACGACGAAATTCATATTTGGCGCGCATTCTGTGAATATTTGATTGGTCGAAAATAATTATAGATTTTTATTTTTGAGAGCCAACAATTAACAAAAACTAAAAGTATAAACACAATCTGGTCAAAATAGTAAACAAACAGTGTATTTGTTATTTGTCAAAAATTAAAGTGTACAACAGTGCTTGCAGAACTATCATGTGTTATGGTGCACAAGTATGGGGTGGAATTATATATAAAGAGGTGGAAACTACAAAAGTTCTTCTTAAAAATTATTTAATATATCCCAATTCACATTGACGCATGTTGTTTATATGGAAACTAAAACTCTACCAGTTTACTGCTAACACTGCAACTGCATTATAACTACATATTGAAGGTATTACATAGTATGTCAGAACAAAAGTATCTCTAAAATAGTGGCTGAAATGGTGGTTAGAAAACATTTTTGTTTAAAGTAATAGAAAATTTAGCGAATAAATTTAATTTACTATTTACATTTAATTTACAAATATTACACAATGGAAAGACCATTTTGAAAAATATGTAGTAGTAGAAAATCAGAGTACTGTAAAAATATTAACAAAAGTATCAATTCTACAATTCCTCATTACAAAGAACTAAATCATGATTTGAAAGAAGACGCATATATATATACTCAAAATGTTAGGATTTTCAAACTAAGAAGTGGTACAATACGGTTAAACATTCATAATACTGAAGAAGACTCAGGACTATGCACTTTATGTAACAAAAAAGAAGTAGAGGATGTGTTTCATTTTGTTGGTGTGTGTCCTATATTAAAAGATATAAGAATTATACTTTTAATAAAAAGAATTAGATAAGAGTGACCATGAAAGAGTTGAACGGTAAAAACTGGAGTAGTTTAATTAATTGCCGTAAGAGTGCGTGGAGTTCGACATCAACTTGTGACAGAGTATAATGGTTAAAAAATAATATATAATGGTATTTCATGATATTATCATTATTATCATTATTATCATTATTATTATTATTATTATTTCCGAGACGGATCGACATTTTTGTAATTATTTACCTTCTTGCTGAAACTGGTAGATTTGGAGGATCGTTAAATAAAACTGCTTGAATAGCTCGATGTTTTAACATTTTACCAATAATAATTAATTAAGTTTTGTCTGAATCCTACCGTGTAAGTACTGTTTTTTCTATTTTTCCACATGGATCTTTAAGAGTTTTTTTTATCTTCTGTTGGTGACAGCTGGAGGCAATTTTTGAGTACTACGCCTACTAGTTGAAGGGGTAAATGTTTATTCATCGAGGGTTAAGCGAAGAAGTAGCATAACAACTTCCATTTCTTTTCAAACACTTTCCTCAAGAAACTTCTATCGTCACAATAATGCACCTAAGTTTTAGCATTAAGATTTACGTTTATTGCTTGCAAGTGTAAAACTCAGTTACAAACGAAATATAATTGCTAACTTTTATATTTAAGTAGTACAGTATTCGGTGGTACGCTCAATAACCTTAAGATTTTAATCGGTCATTACGGGCTTGTGGACTTTAATTTGATCTTCTGACGCAACGTCAAAAAGCTCTTTGAGTTTGCTGGAGGTGCTACCCCGATATAGCGATTACAAATTACTTTTAAGCTTAAGTGTCGTTGCATGTTTGACATACTAATTTGCCGTGTAATGGTCTATGTAAACGAGTGTTCCCATTTAGCACTCAATTTAAGTATTGACACTACAAACTGTGTCTTTGAACCTTACTTGTATATAATATGTGTTATTTGTGTAATTTGTTGATTATTAAGTGCTACTATTTCTTAGGTATACGTGACGACATCATGTCTTTCCCTTTTCACTCTCTCGCTACTATAACAATTGAATCGTTTTTCTTTTTACGGTTTATTACTGTTGTCAATTTGTTTGAATATTAAATTTCATAATAAGATTTAGTAAAACCTTTTGATCTCATGTTGGTCGGTTTTATTTTTCTCTACTCAACAGGTGGCGTCTTTGATAAAACAACAGCGGTTTATTTCTTCAACTTCTACTCTAAACCGATATATCGATATATCGATCAGTACTTTTAAATTTTAGCGACATCTATTGATTCTGTTTATTTGTAAACCTAAACCGTTACAAACTCTCTAAACACCTTGAGTTAATGATTGCTGTTGTTATTTATATGTAACATAAGTAAATTGTATTTTTATTGAGGTTTATTGTTATCAAGTATTAAATTAAACGGCAGTGTCAAAACCTGGCCCGCAGCTCTACCAGTCGAAGAGGGATCGTGGGTGTATTCGGTAGTAATTAAGTCAAAGGCTTTCACACTGCAAAAAAGTAATAGATAGGGCGCAACCTAGCAAAATGCGTAGTAAATACTCTAGAGCCACTAGGAACTTTAGACACAATAAACAAACCGTTAAACTGTAGAGATATAATTTTTGTAAAACGACTAGACCAGTTATAGACACAAAACACATATAAAATACACAACAAATGCATATACATACTAGTTATTTTAAAAATAATTAATTAAAAATGTTAAATTTAAGAATATCCGTTCTACACGATACGCCACTGAGTGGGCGTTGTCGCCGAATAGTTTTGTAATCAACGAACAAGACAGATAATTGAATCTTGAAAAAATTACATAAATACAAGTGACCTTATTCTTATTGACGTTAAATAAAAAAAACTCACGTTGCGTACCGGTAATCGACGATAAATCTAAAAGTAAACAAAAGGCGCAAGCATGTGACACTAATTTTTGAAAGATCTTTCAAATAACATCGATCAATTATAAAGCGCAAGAATTATGTTGGTAAATTCACGTCAGAATACAGATACAATCGCGTTTTAAATAAATTAATAACTAAGAACATGCAGAATTTTTAACTTATCTGGTTTATCGATGATTACGATGAAGAGTAGTCGGTTGTAATTCCAAAACGGATGAAGAGTAGTACAGACAGGTTAGAAGAAAAGAAGCAGTAATAAAGATGTCTCAGCTGTATATATAGATAAGTCCAGAGTCAATCAGTTTATCTTCGGTAGACACCTTGACTGGACAAATAGCCGATTCCAAAAAGTAGGTGAATAGTAAACGGCCTTCCGAAGTAATGTTGATGTTATCTTGTTATCTCTCAATTAAGCAACCATAATTAGACAAATTTCTTTGTAGTTATTCATTCTAATCAAACATTACCCGGTGGAAATTCTAAAACGTCAAAACGTGGTAAGAAAACGATAAGAACCAAAGTTCACAACGGTTATAAATAAAAAATGTACTTACGACTAGAGTTAATAAATCCTCCGATAATATTAAGAACTTGGCATGGGGCTTATTTTCGTTACCAATTAATTAATAATGGTACTTCATTAGACTTTACCCCTAATTTTGAACTGGAGTGCACAACTTTCTACGTCAAAGGCACAAATCGAAAAAGAAGAAAAAGGTAACGTTTCATTTGGGAACGTGATTAAACATTAACAAACTTAGAAAAGTTCGATTTCTCTAGATTCAAATGATTCTGTCACCGAAATGCTCGAAAGTAACTTGTAATAGATTAAAAGAAAATGACCAGTGAATATGAGAACTACAGTATGTTTTTATTCTGATGTCTTCATAACAGTAAAACTTTGAAATTTAAGAAAAAATGCAGTGGCCGAGAAAATAATTGAAATTATTTTGAAATTTCTAAATTGGTCATTAAAGGTAACTGCTATAAAGGCCCATAAAGTTTACGCTATTTCGGAAAAATTTGACTATGAACCATGCTTTGGAACAAACATCATTTCATAGCTAGCGTATTGCGTTATCATTTAATTCTAATGGCGTTTTCAAATTTCTAGCGCTAGGGTTTACGATGTTCGAGTTACAACGGCTCCGTATATTTATAGGCATCCTTTATATTACGTTTAAAAATAGTATCCAACGGGTAAAAGAAGAAGAAGAAGCAGAGTCGACTGTTATGGTGCAACTTATTCGAAATGCAATAGATGAAAATGAGAACATCAAAAAGTGATTGCTACAAAGTATGGTCATCGAAAGAAAAACGGCAAAACACTAAAATAGAAAAAGCTAAAAAGGAAGAAAGAAGTAAGTTTTAATTTTTATTAATATTTTGTTCTATAACTTAGTCAAGTACTTTCACTTGTACAACCCCCACGTTTACCTTTTCATAAAAGCATAATTTATTTAATTTAATTTTAATTATAAGTTAAAAATACAATCGTTTATAAAAAATCAGATTATAAATTTAATTTTAATATTGTAGACATCGTCTACACCAGCATTATACAGTCTTTGTTAGTACGCGGATCTTGATATTGCCTTTTAAAAGTAGATTTTTTCAAAATTGGTTTTGACGATTCTTTAGGTTTCTCAGTGGCTACACTTTAAAAATATTTTCACTTGTACAGGGCGGGTCTCACTTTCATGGACCATCTACTTGAAAACTATAATAACTTAATGTATACAACTCAAAGTGATACTTTTCGATATAACCATTTTTAAGGATTTAATCGGGTCAATATCGAACTTCAAAAATTTCAAATTTTTAATTATTTGAAATATCAAATTTTAATTTAATTACAATTAAGACGGTAATAAGTTTAACTATCCATGATTTAAAAGTTGACATCTATTATACAGGTATATGAGAAAAAATGTTAAACTTTTGTAATCGTTAATAATGAATAGTTTGAGCAATCGATCAAATATTTATTTTTAACAATGGATGTAAAATTTACTTTCTACAAACTTTCTGTTAATGTTTGTCATCCAAAATTCAACCGTTAGCTTTGAAATGGGTTTTTTTTCAAAAACACACGTTTCCATCAACAGATTTTTGTTGAAAACTTAAAATTATAAAATAGATTTTCAAAATTTACTACAAAATCGTTGGACTGAAAATATCTGACAAAACTGGAAATGTCAAATACGAGTAGAATTTCTAGTAAACGTGTCAGCATCCAAACGTTGTTTTTGTAAGATACTGATATGGTGTTGTAGTCCAACGATATTCAACCGGATAGCTTTATTTGGACCGATGATCAAATAAAAATTTGCTATGTCTAGTTATTACAAGGTACGTCAAATATGTTTATCTAAAGTATAAAAACACAAGTGACTTATCGCTAGTTCAAAGGTTAAAATATGTGCTGCAAGCAGTGCTTATAATACTCAAATTTTTGTCATTAGCATTACACAAATAACGTGATCATATTTATTATTATTTTAATAGAGTCTTATGCCTAGGCACAATTTAATTTTGGCAGAATAATATGCAGATTTGCTATACGAGAGGCTAAAATTCAAGAAACTGAGGATGAAACTAAAGATGAATCCGAATCTCGTGGTCGGTTTCTGCATTTCTAGCACTTCCGCAGATGCATTACAAGAGAAAACTGAGAAAGAAAAACGTACGTCAATCTAATTTAAAATATCGCTACTATCAGAACTCATACTTAGAATACGGCTTTGTATCAAGCAACTTTTCGCCACTTTAGCCTGTTTGTGTAGCTTTGTAACGTTACTCTTTTTGTTACGGTGGTTTATTTGTAAACAAAGTCAATAAATAAAAATAAGCAGCAGGCGGTTCGCCGGCATATCTCTTAATGGGAAGTGGTCGTAGCTTATTGAGAATCGTTCGTAATAAAGCAAGGCTTCTACACGGCACGAAGAATTTATAAGGCGTTACCTAGATTACGTATAAGAGATATCTAGAGCCACTAGGAACTCGTAGACACAGATACAAAAACCGTACATGGATAGAAATATGTATATTATTATAGTGACTAGAGTTCAATTAACATACATAGAAACGCATAGACAAAACAATGGATAATATTATTTATAATTATACTTTGGAAATATCTTCTAGTTCACAAAATTATCTATACAACGCCAAAAGGTACGTTGTTAAACTCACGGCCGTATACATAGAACACGACCAAATTTATGAATGATATGCATAAACGAATTAACTTAACTTGTATAAATAGAAAGTCTTTGGTGTTCGATAGTTAATCGGCAGATGTGACCGCTCGTATCTAAATCTAATAATTTATTATCCAATAAGGAAAAAGAAAAACCAAAATGGACTCCGTTGATAACAGTTACTGGGCTGCTCACAAAGAACCAGATAACAGGCTTACCTTGGGTGGTGTCTTTGACCAGAAGGCGGTCCCAACGGTAGGTTGAAATTCCAACGTCGGTGATAATACCAGACCCATTTTGATATTTTATAATTTATGGATTATTATTCTTGCCAGCATAACCGAAATTAAAGATTCATTGATTAATTAAAACGGAGTACGTTTGCAGTAAGCAAACAAAAGAAACCAAAAGGTAAAACACATAAAAAAGAAAAAAAGGTGCTTGCAATTAATAGAACCCGTGATAGCAAATATTTTATTAAAACAAATAAAGTAAAAAAGGTACTACACAGAAACAGTAGTCGAAGACTTATTCTCTGACTTGAATGTGATGATTTTACTAATCGATATTACAAAACACATGTCGAATTGTTCAATCTTTAGACAACATTTTTTATGTACACACCTTTTTCGCGACAGTCAGCAAATAGGAAGTGAGGTATAACTTTGTGAGACAAATCATCGGAACTGACAATTTCAAATAACTAAAATCTCTCAGAAGATTCTTCAACACAAAAATTCATATTCAAACGCATGAGTGTAAAACATGGTTGTCTATACTGTAAGGTAAACATTGGCCTATAAATCATTTATTTGCAAAATAATTCGTCACACCAAATAATTGTAAGAAATTGTCTTTTCTTAAAAACACCTAAAGAACTGAAAGACAAATCATTTCTAATTTTTTCAAAGAAAAGCAATCTCTTTCAAGAAATCAGTAATTTAATCTTCAAAGTTTTTCCATGTCTTTGCGGACTGCATTAGAAGTATCATACGAACTTGCACTCTGTTAATGGCTAAAAAAGAAACCGTATGCCTCTGTGGAAATATTTATAACTTGGGTTCCCTTCTAATAGCAACCAAACAACCATGTTCTGACACTAGTACTGCTAGAAGAATAAATAACATGGCGGAAGACATGTGCCAACAGATTTGATATCAAATAAAAACTGACCAACGCTTTCTTCTTCAGTTAGATGAGAGTACAGATATTGCAAAATGTTGATAACCATGTTTCTCCAAATAAACTGGGAAATTTTGGGATGCAAAAGTTTATTCTGGTAAAACTACCGGGTGGCAAAATTTTCAATGCATTAACAATTTTATTATACTAGAATGGGGTTTAGGTTTGAAATGGTGTTTGAATATCTTACGGATGTAGCTAGAGCATTAACTAGATGTTTAAGGGTCTTATAGCACACTTAAGTTGTATTAATAAAAATATTAGATAGACACAATTGTATGCTCTATTGAGAGTCTTTAACATCAAAAGAATCTGAAAGCCTTGAATTACTAGGAAACACTTGACATTTTCGTAAAAATAATAAATTTTATTAGAGCACGTTCGAAAATTGTTCAAAATAATGTGTGAAGAAATGGGAGCACCTCATTCTCGACTGCCTTTTACATGGCAAAAGTCAGATGGTTATCTCGTAGAAAGATTCTCTTTCGACTATGAGAAGAAATCAATCGATTTTTTCTGAAAAATCAAATTTGTCACATTTTGAAGCAATAAGTAACGCTTTACAAGCTTGCATATTTGGCCGAAATCTTTGTAAAAACTAAAATTAACTTGCAGTTACAAGGTTTTGATGAAAATGTCCCTCAAAGTTAAGCTGAAAAAAATAAAAGCTGCTTCACAAGAAATTATCCTTAAGTGGTAGGTAATATTGTAACCTTCTAATAATGAAATACCATTTCACTCGAGGTAATTTTAGAAAAGAGTATAATTTACCAATAAATGTACATGTACACTCATGAAATTTAAAACTTGGACACCACAATTTCTGTAAACAAAAGTTTGCACATTGTGAAGCGGGCTTAAGGGTATCATTTACAATTCTAACAGCAGGTAGTCTCAGCAGGGGTTATCTTATAGAAGGACTGTAGAATGAATCATTACACTAAGCACGTTTTAGAAAATAGGTAATTTACGTTGCTTACTTAATTTTTTCTTTAAAGAATATATTTGAAGGTATCGCTAATTAAACACCATAGCTCGATTAATTATCGAATCAAAATTTTGTTTAGGAAATGTTTACAAAATAAAATTAGAAATAATTTTGATTTAAAAACGTCTACAAGCAATAACTTTTAAATTAAATCAAAAACTAAACATGGTTATTTGGGTTGACTGATTATTACTTATTTTTAAATAAATCTAACCTACTAATTATTGTAAGTTAAAAAAAAATCATTAAACTCTCTATTCATAATATTTAGTCCTTACAAAATGTATATTTTATGACGTTTCATTTTTTCTGTAGTTAATATAAAAGTGAAAATAAAAACTAAGGCAATTCTTATTGTCAACGTATATATTTAGTTTTTGACAAGAATTTATTACATAATTATAATTAAGATACCAAGTTATAGTTTAAAATTAAATGAAAATTTTTTTTTAAATAAAGGTATTACTATATAAATAAATATAAGAAATCAATAATGGGTGTGACCTCCATTATTATTGATACATTCTTGGAGGCGTCTGCTCATTGACGCTATCAAGGTATCAATATAATTAATATTAATCGTTTCCCATGCGGTATCAATGGCTGCAATTAGTGCATTACGGTTTACTGGTATAAAATTTGGCCCTTGTTGTCTTCGGATAACAGCAAGTATTCGAGCCCAAACATTTTCGATAATGTTAAAATCTGGGCTTTTGCTGGCCAGGGTAACAGCTCCAAGTTATTTTCTCGTATCCAATTGCGCACAACCCGCGAAGTATGAATAGGGGCGTTGTCCTTTAACAACAAAATACATTATGAAAATGTTAATTCAACAGATCCCGAACTATTTTTGGAGAAAGTATAGTGAAATAAGAATACTTACTTGTTGGAAAATATAATCTTCGTCTGGATAAAACACTTCGACTGAAGGTTTCATAATAGTTTCCAAAATATCTAAATACGCAGCAGAATCAAGACGTCCATCGATAGCCCAACAAACTCCTGGACCCCGCGCGCTAACCCAACCCCACACATTCACAGAAAAATAACCACTTCGTTTTTAGGACATATGTGATTATTTTCGTAACGAGTTCCTTCCATTCTAAAAACTTTTAGTGGTCCATCGTTGCGGCTATTGAACGTTTTTTCGTCGCTAAAAATCACTCGATTCCAAAATTCCAAAGGTTCGTTCACATATCGCCTTGCAAATTCCAGACGACGTCTCATATTTTCGTCACTGAGAACTTCTTTCGCAGCAGCATTATACTTCTTTATTCCCATCTCCTTTAATCTTTTTGTGCAGTTATACGGCATCCGGAAAAATGTGTATCTGCTATAGCCCTGGAGTATGTAGCAAATGGTTGTTCTGTTACGTAATGAAACAACTCGAGATCTTGAGCACGTGTAGATACTTTAGGTCTACCACTTCCGATGGCTCTTTCCAAAGTGTGTTCAAGATTCCATTTTACTCGGTAATGCCCTACGGTGCTTTTTGGTATATCTAACATACGTGAAATTTCACGCACGCTACGGCCGCCGCTAATTCCGAAACAATCCGCGCTTTCAAATCAGCACCGAGATGAGGTGGCATTTTCACAACACTTGAAATTTTAAACTAAAATGGAATTTACATTTCTTACTTTATTTATTGGTTCACACTACCCCTTCTCAAACAGTAGGTAATTGTTTATTTATTACATACTTCTAATGACCAATGTAACAACCCTTAGAGCAATATGACTCAAAGGAAGTAAATTAAACAAGCAAGGATATTCTATTGTTATTGAAACTTATTCATAAAGTAAAGCCATTTCCTTATAATGCTAATGGACAGGATTTTCTTTTAAGTATTAAGATTACAATAGAGGACTTATAAACTTTCGAAAATATCTAATTATAAATATTTACACTGCAATTGCGCTTTTCCTTAATAATTTCTTAGCAATAACATACACGTTCTTGGTTTTAAGTTGTCATAAATTTGATATGATATAAATTTGTGTTTCTAATATTACATCACAAACTAATCTTTATTCGCCAAAAATTGTTGCTTAAGTTAAAGCTTCGTACACACCTGAACAACAAACCGAGCAACAAACATAACAACGAACCGAAAGTCAAACAGAACGACAAACGATCTTTTATGATTTCCACAATCCGAACAACAAACGGAACGTTTGTGCTGTTCCCATAATTATTTTCAGTAGTTTTCAGTTCATATATATTTATTATTGAGAAGAGAAAATTGCGGAAAACAAGAAGATAGTGCCAACCAAATTTTTACGCACAAAGAAGAGTAAAAATTATAATTTACTTTGCTTCTTTATTTTAAATCATTTTTTTGCATTCTTAAACACTGATTAATTTAAAACATTTTCTTCTGTCAACTCCATAATATTACCTAAAACACAACAAACCCACAAAAGGGAGGACAAAAATAAATAATTTAATTCTCCCGCATAAGTTTGTTCGCCGTTTTGTTTAGATTCGTCCAAACCTGCAAACGCATTCGCGCGCATTTTCTTTGATGTCGGAGAAAAACCGACAAGTTGCGGGAACGCCGCAAACCGTTCGTGGAACAATCAGGACTTGCGAATCTGTTCTAAAATTCGTACGTAGCACCGTCCAAATTAATGTTCCGATTGCCGTTCGGTTCGTTGTTCTGTTTGTTCCTCGGTTTGTTGTTCAGGTGTGTACGAAGCTTTACAATAAGCATATTAATATGAACTATATCTTATGAAAGGAGAGTTATGTAACTATAATTAACGACTTAACGTTACGTTAGTAGATTCCATTTACTATTTACACATATTTTCTTGGAACATTCGATAATTAACTATCGGGATATGATGACCCTATACTTCGCAGGTTGTGCGCAACTGGATACAAGCAAATAACTTGGAGCTGTTACCCTGGCCAGCAAAAGCCCAGATTTTAACATTATCGAAAATGTTTGGGCTCGAATACTTGCTGTTATCCGAAGACAACAAGGGCCAAATTTTATACCAGTAAACCGTAATGCACTAATTGCAGCCATTGATACCGCATGGGAAACGATTAATATTAATTATATTGATACCTTGATAGCGTCAATGAGCAGACGCCTCCAAGAATGTATCAATAATAATGGAGGTCACACCCATTATTGATTTCTTATATTTATTTATATAGTAATACCTTTATTTAAAAAAAAGTTTTCATTTAATTTTAAACTATAACTTGGTATCTTAATTATAATTATGTAATAAATTCTTGTCAAAAACTAAATATATACGTTGACAATAAGAATTGCCTTAGTTTTTATTTTCACTTTTTATATAACTACAGAAAAAATGAAACGTCATAAAATATACATTTTGTAAGGACTAAATATTATGAATAGAGAGTTTAATGATTTTTTTAATAACTTACAATAATTAGTAGGTTAGATTTATTTAAAAATAAGTAATAATCAGTCAACCCAAATAACCATGTTTAGTTTTTGATTTAATTTAAAAGTTATTGCTTGTAGACGTTTTTAAATCAAAATTATTTCTAATTTTATTTTGTAAACATTTCCTAAACAAAATTTTGATTCGATAATTAATCGAGCTATGGTGTTTAATTAGCGATACCTTCAAATATATTCTTTAAAGAAAAAATTAAGTAAGCAACGTAAATTACCTATTTTCTAAAACGTGCTTAGTGTAATGATTCATTCTACAGTCCTTCTATAAGATAACCCCTGCTGAGACTACCTGCTGTTAGAATTGTAAATGATACCCTTAAGCCCGATTCACAATGTGCAATCTTTTGTTTACAGAAATTGTGGTATCCAAGTTTTAAATTTCATGAGTGTACATACAACATTTTCGAATCAGTTAACTTATTTAGGAGAAAAATTTGAGCAATATTTTCAGGAAATCAAAAAAGCTTTCTTGAATTATTAAATTATGAATCTTTTCTATTCTGGTGTAAACATTGGTAATATTCAAATAGAAATGCATTACAAAGAACAATTGACAGAACAAGTACAGACAATGGTTTAAAATCAGTTTTTAAACACCAATCCTTAAATTACTTTTAGTTCAATTGCCGCAAAGAATATAAAGAACTGAGTGACATTGCTATTAATAAACTCCTGGTTTTCAGTAACACATATCTGTGTAAACAAGAGATCTCCACCTTATCAACATTAAAAAAAAAATACCGGAATCAACTCAACGTCGATTCTTGTTCTTACGGATATTTAACCCCGTATTGAAGATTTATCTACACGAAAGCTAGCACAAATTTCTCACTAGTAAGTAGTGTATACGTTTTTTGCGTTTAACCAATTTTAATAATTTCCATCTTCAGGTGTCTCATTTCATTATGTACTCAAAAATAATGATAGATAAAAAACTTCAAGTCAGAGACGTTTTCTATAAGGGGTACACAAAAAAAAAGTTGAATGCCATTGTTGTAGTCGATAAGGATGGAATTTGTTTTTTCGCTTGAAGCTTGAACGTTATCTGTTATTTGACATATTCCATGTAAAGGTAAGATTCTCAACTGCTGATAACGACAATGATGTCAAATTGCACCCATCCTTTTCAGTACAGACATGTTTTCTAGTATTTTAACATAGTTGGCAATTGTAGTTTTTTTGAATCTCAGTTTAGAGATATCGTTGTAGTTTCGGATTATCTGCTTTATAATTATGGGCTGCCAATAGACAACTTTCACTAGATTTTCCGGTGAAATAAACCATACTAACTACTTCTGGTGTCGAAAACTCACTCATTATTACTAGCAATTCAAAGATATAATAAAATTGTGATAGATTGGACAATTACTAACACAACCGTGACGTCAATAAATTTTTACTTTAGCCATTCATTGTCTAGTTAATTATTATAATTATCGGGTTTAACGGCTAACAGTGGATTTTTGGCATGCTAACATATATAGCAAAATTGTATAGAAATTAATTTTACATAAATATGGCAAAAACTTATAGGGTGTTCCATTTGAATTTATTAAGTTATTCATCATTTTCGATTGTTTGATATTTTGTTTCTCATACCCTGTATAATCGCCAACTTTTAAATTAAACATAGTTACGGTCGTTACAGCACTAAGTGTGAATAAAATTTGAATTTGATATTTTAAATAATAAACCTAAAAGGTGAAATATCTGAATATTAATCCAATTAAATTTTTAAAATTAATATCTCAAAAAGTATTATTTTTTGAGTAAAGGTGGCCGTACACCGGACTGCTCGAGCAGTTAGCGGCTGTGCGAAATACACGGCGGACCGCTCGAGCGGTCTGCGTCGACTGCTTGAGCTGTCGGTTGTTGACTGCTCGAGCTACGCTACCTAACTGCTGAGCAGTTGATTTTCACCCGTGGTAGAAAATCAACAGTGTCGAGGCATGGATTCTGACGAGGAAGCACTGCTTTTGCTGCTTCTGCTCAGGCGGAGACGACGGCGGCGACGTCAAAGAGAAAATTTTGGGTTCATCCAATTTTGCAATTAAGAGAACAACATGGACAATTCCATCATTTGTTTATGGAACTTAGAAGTGATGAAGAAAAATTTTTCAACTATTTTAGAATGTCAATGTCTTCGTTTGATGAATTGTATAATATACTAAAGTCTCAAATTAAACGTGAAGACACAATTATGAGGAGAAGTATCCAACCTGAAGAAAGACTAGCAGTAACATTGAGGTAAGAAATATATAGTAATTATTACAATTTTTATTCATTAAAAATATTGGAAATTACATCATCGGACATTACAGAACATGATGAAAGGTCTTCAAATTGAGAATTTTGGTTATCAGCCATTGATGTAGAGGGGCTGGTTGCTGATCTAGAGGGCCAGGCACTGATGTAGAGGTAGAGGGGCCAGTATTATAACCCCATTGTCCACGATAATCATTAAACGATGAATATCCCCTGTCACCATAACTCGAAGGATATGTGTGATTTGTCATCCCTTTAAAGTATTTCACTACGTTAAGTATTTCGGTCTTAGCATCTAATTTATAATGCTCATTAATTTTTTGAATTCGCCAACTAATGATAGTAAAACAATTTATCTTCATCTTCATTATCAATGCGCGAATTCTGCGATTTTTCATCGAAACGTTTGGATAATTTTTCAATTAAGACGTTCTCATCTGTCATTGTAGTAGTTAATTTTCTTTTGTTTCTTTCTTTGGGTATTTTATTTGGACGATTTTCGCTTTCTTCGGACGTAATTTCAGTGTGCTCACTTTCTTGTAAACTATTTGTTTTGTCGGGTCTATCTTCTATTATTGCCTTTACAAAAGACATCTGCTGATAATATGCATATGGCCGAATGTTGAGGGCTGCTGAACCACTCTTTGGTTTAATTTTTTAGCATATCTGGTGTACCCATCTCTTAATGTTTTCCATTTTTTCTGTATTAACATGGCTGTAACAACAAAAAATATAAGTTAGTATAATTGATTGATTTATAAATATGTTTTTACAGGTATTTGGCAACTGGATGTACATTTATGGATTTGCAATATAGTTTTAGAATAGCATCAACAACAATAGGTAAGATAGTGAGGGATGTTTGCAGAAATATATGGATACATATGAAGGATATGTGTATGGAACAACTAACTGAAGATAAATGGAAAGACATAATAAATGGTTTCAAAAAAAATGCTAAGTTTCCGAACTGCCTCGGTGCCGTTGATGGCAAACATATTAGAATAATACAACCCGCGCAAAGTGGATCGTCATATTATAACTATAAAAATTATTTTTCGATAATACTTCTAGCAGTATGTGATAGTAATTATATGTTCACTTTCGTGGACATAGGCTCATATGGAAGGCACGCTGACTCGACTATTTTCGAAGAGAGTTGTCTATATAAAATGTTACAAGAAAAAGTTAAATATACCTCCACCTTCTGCAATATCACAAAATGGACCTTTATTACCGAATGTGTTTATTGGGGATGAAGCGTTTAGCTTGCAGGAAAATTTGATGCGTCCATATGGTGGCAAGAATTTACCAGAGAAAAAATTAATTTTTAACTATCGGTTATCACGTGCGAGGCGATATATTGAATGCACGTTTGGCATATTAGCTAATAAATGGCGGATCTTTCATAGACCACTTAACGTCAATGTTGATTTCGCAGTGGATATAGTAAAATCATCGTGTGTTCTTCACAACTACGTAAAACAACGAGATGGAAATAAATTTGAGGATACGTTTGAGGGTCTTCCCCTCATTCTATAATACATTCAACCCAGCAAGTTCGTCCAGGTGGACCTATGTTAACAACAATCCGTGAAGAATTTGCTAATTACTTTGTGAGCGAAGAAGGCAAACTAGATTGGCAATGGAATATGATATAAATCAATAAATATGTGTGTGACTTTATAATATGACATAAACTTAATAAATGTGTGTGTAAAATGACTGACTTTTTTACTTACCGATTTGATTTTTTTCTTGAGCTGGTTTTTCATCAAAGTTCTCAATTACTTGGGCGCAAATAATTGCCCATGCATTGTTCTTCTTTATTTTGTCGCTGTGTTCCTTAAGTTTATAGTTCCAAATAAGTTCTTGCGTTTGAATTGCACTAATAAGCGCATCACTATCGCACACGCCCTCCATGTTCAAACAACAGTCGGCAAATGAGACAAGACGCGGGGAGGGTAGAGCTGTCAACTGCTCTAGCGCAGTCAACAGCTCGAGCAGTCGGTGTATGCCTCGCAACCGCTCGCGAGCGGTCGACGGCACGATGGAATTTCATCATGCAGTTGACGGCTTGAGCGGTCGCGACTGCTCGAGCAGTCGTGTACGGCAGCGAATGAATGACTATAGTTCACCGCGCGGTCGCGGCTTTAAGCAGTCGGTCTCAACTGCTTGAAGCAGTCCGTGTACGGCCACCCTAAGACTCGAATACATAAAGTCATCATACTTTTTCAAGTAGATTCAGAATAAAAAATAAAAAACATATGTTTCTATTTAAACTATCAAAGTTGACAGGTGATTTATGAAAGTAACACACCCTGTATAATTAGAAATATTTTTAAATTGTAGCCACTGAGGAACCTAAAATAATCGTCAAAACAGATTTTGAAAAAATCTACTTTTTTGAAGGCAATATCAAAGGTCCGCAGTATTAAATCGACATACGTTGCATTAAAAGTATGGACAGATATGTTATTACTTTCAGTCTCTTTTCTACTACATAACTCTCAAAAGTGTGATAGATAACTAAATCGTATACTTAAGTTGCTTCCTTTGACGAATCATACTCGAGCTCTCGTGATTAGCACTGAGTGAATGTAGTACGTACTATAAAAGTTATTAAAATATCCGTTGCTTTAGTAATATAAGAACGCAATTAGATTAATAAACAAATCTAAAAATAACATGTATTTGACATTAAAAAGTCGATTCTGTGATAATCCTCGGGAGTTCCCAAGAGCTAATAATTCCCAGTTGAATCAAATCAATTTTTCATTTTAAATCACAGTTAGATTGCGCGATTTTAATTCTTTACTTTTTAAATATTGGAATTGAAGCAGTATGGATTAAATTTACAAGTTCACATTCAAATTCACTACGACAATGACAATAGTGATTGTCACAGTAAGAAATAATTGAGTAGCTTTAAACAAACACCATCGCTTGCATGAGCTTATGATATCACACCTACATTTAATCCACAATCTATAATCCCTTATTTAAATCATAAAATCCCAAAGCGTTCATACTTTCCTGTCACTCTACTTTAACAAAAAATCGACTAAAAGCGAATCTAAAAATTGCGTCAATTGTTGATATTGGAAATGAATTATTGGAAAAGCTTGATGTAACAGTTATGAGATAAAGCTTACGTGTTCCTTAAAAATACTTTCATTAAATTAAAACGAATTAATTCAATTAGAATTGCTTGCTTTGCGGGAGCAACATAAAATATTCATCTTCTTTTAGTTGTTGTTTTCTTGTAAATACGACAAGTATAAATTACACAAAAAGGCAATAAAATTAGCCTCGTAGAGCGATTAATTCACACAAGCTGTAGAATATTTTCGAGAATTAAATCGAAACTTTGCGAAATAAAGAACTTTGCAATTTTTAGTTGCCGGGGTCGGGACAAGGCCAATGGCGTAAACCTTCAACTTTGATCCCTAGTAATTGCTCGTATACGTGACTAAATAATTGCATTTATAATAGATTTTTGCTTATGTATGTGTATAGCTTTTTGTATAATACATACGAATTTTTGGTATCGTGCACATATGCGTAATATTAGTTTCTTTATTGAATATTTTATTACAATTGGCGCTAATTTGTCATTAACCAAAAATTTTTATATCAGTTTCGATGTAATAAAATGTTGAGTTTCAACAGACGAACAGATGCGTATACTTTTACGAATCATTTGGAAAATAATACAATTAATAATCATTCATAGTAAAGGATCTATTTGTAATGAGGTTGCTCATCTCTTTATTGAGCTAGAAATTAAAACCCATTTTTGGCCAATTTTAATTTATTTTTGCTATTTCATGTGGCATTCATTGCCAGAATCTTATAAAAGATAGTAGAAAAAATATCTTTATAATATTTCATGACTTATGGGGTGTCAAAAAAATGTTCCGATATTGGAACATGGCCGCATTTCAATGACATGGTAATAAAACCGAACATTTTGTATATACAGAACAAGGTTTATTAAAATTCATTGCAAATACAGTGCAGCCATAATTCAGGTCAGCCATATTTCTAAGAAGAGATAAACCAGTAAAGAAGTTGTCCATAAAAAAATTTAACCGTTGCTCTGGAAACTTGCTGACAAACCCAGACAAATGAAACGCCCAGCCCCAAATCATATTTAACGAAACCCGTGCCTTTGCCCTGATAAGGTTCAGTGATTATCAGGTACCCATTAAAAGGATTCAGTGACCAAATTTGAACCCATATCGTAATGGTTTCCATGAACTCTCTGTTTGCAATTACGATGGCTATAGTAGGGTTCATCAATTCATCTACGTTGACGTTTTTAACAACGCGCATATACTTTAAAAAACAGGCATTCAGATAAGTTATGACAGGTCAAATTTGTCGTTTGCTGATAGCTCTCTATTATTTGAAAAGTAGATGGTCCTCAAAATTTCCCTAAATCTGTTGCGCGACATAGCTTTAGCAATTGCCGTATTCCATAAATCAGAATCTAAGCTCCAATATATATCACGTCGTGGTTCAGGGCTGTACCCTAAAATCATCAAAATTGCAAACAATACTTTTAGCTCGCTCGCAGAAATTTCAAAATGATTTTCCGGATTCTTTTTCTTAGCATATGAAATAGTTTGCTTTAATATAATCAAAGAGCTGGTTATCCCAAAATAATTCAAACAGTTTAACAGGACTGGTGACATTAATGCCTTCTAGGTTTTCAGTAACATTATTTGCAAGAAGTGGAGTCAAATCACCTTCGTGCTACATATCCAAATACTCTTTTCTTAGATTTAGCACACTTAGCTTTCTTATTCGTCTTCTCATTTCTGTTGGATGTTTTATATCGTTTAGGTGTAGGTTCTTTATCTTCTTCTTCAGTGATAGACAATACCTGGACTTTTCTAGCATCGTACCTTAGATATTTCTCCAATGCTAGAACTGCTACATCTTCTTCCTTTCCTTCTTTAGTACTGTCACCTAAATGATGCCTCTGCAGTTGACAATATTTTAGCAGAGAGTCTATTTGCAAATTCAACATCTTCTTCTTTATCAGATGTCTCAGAATCACCATTCGAATCATTCACTTGTGGTGTTATGAATATATCAGCTGATTTAAATTGTTGATTGGGAGAGAGTTGATCCAAAAAGATTCAAACTGCTTGCTTCATATCTCTTTTCCCCATAAAAATTTCTAACATCCATGACTCACTGAAAAAAGAAATGATATTTATTTGTGGTCATGTTCCAAAATGGAACACAGTTATAATTTCCCAAACCTTAGACATGTTACATATTTATACATTTATCTACAGATCACCTTCGTGCTACATATCCAAATACTCTTTCTTAGATTTAGCACTCTTAGCTTTCTTATTCGTCTTCTCATTTCTGTTGGATGTTTTATATCGTTTAGGTGTAGGTTCTTTATCTTTTCTTCAGTGATAGACAATACCTAGACTTTTCTGCAGCATCGTACCTTAGATATTTCTCCAATGCTAGAGAACTGCTACATTCTTTATGATTTTCTTCCTTTCCTTCTTTAGTACTGTCACCCTAAATGATGCCTCTGCAGTTGACAATATTTTAGCAGAGAATCTATTTGCAAATTCAACATCTTCTTCTTTATCAGATGTCTCAGAATCACCATTAGAATCTTTCACTGGTGGTGTTATGAATATGTCAACTGATTTAAATTGTTTATTAGGAGAGAGTTGATCCAAGAAAAGATTCAAACTGCTTGCTTCATATCTCTTTTCCCATAAAAGTTTCTAACATCAATGACTCATTGAAAAAGAGAAATGATATTTATTTGGTCATGTTCCAATAATGGAACACAGTTATAATTTCACATACCTTAGACATGTTACATATTTATACATTTATCTACAGATGGGACAGTTTTGACGTTATAAATTGAAAGTGCACTAATAATTATATGTAATATTTCATAATGACGACTCTCTCGTTATCTGAATAAGTAACACACTAAAATTGTTGGCACTGGATATAAATGACATTGACATTTTGTGAATCTAAAGGTTCACAGCAGGAATAATCACTGGAATGTCATTATTCAAGATTTTAGAGCATCTATAGAACATCCAACTGCACACTCATAGTGTCACCTATGTTTTAGTAGCTGAAATAGGTGAAGTTCCAATTTCGGAACATGACCAAAAATGGGTTAAATCGTGGAAGCACGTAAAATAAATCATACATTCTTTACATATGCAACCTGACTTGTAAATGGCATTAGATCGTGCTTAACATCATTTGATATCTGACAGCGGGATTACAACTCCAAATTTTTTTATATCTCAAAAAAGAGTTTGAGATAACGAAGTTCTAATTTTTTTAAAACGGCAATTGCTAGAGATCAATGCTTTACTTAATATATGTTTTATAAATTGACTACTAGAAATAGAATAGATTGATTGAGTGCACGCATATTATAATTCCAAGTGAAGTTAACTGTTTTAGTAACTGGAGAAACTGGAAGATAGTTCAACCAAAGTACACAGTTTAAAATAAACTATATGCTTAGTACCGCTTCGCGCGCACACAAATAATGTATAACAAAATAACTTATACAGGTAATTAACCTCTGTACCGTACTGCAAACTTGTAATTTTCCCCAATAGTACGCTGCGGCACACGCCCAAAGTACGTTAAGAAAACGCCCAAAATTAGTTTCAAGTAAGCCCGAAGATACGGAGTAGTAAAGCCCAAAGATGCGTGTTCGGAAACCCGCAGATACGTCTAAAACAAAAAGTAGACAAAAAATGTTGATAATCACGTTGTCACAGGGGCGAAGAATGTTAACTTACGGTACACGTGAATAAATGAAAAAATATTCGTCCATCTGCATACATGGCCTCATAGAACAAACCTAAAAATCACTACAATCCAAAATAAATGTTCGATTATCGCCGATGCAAAAGAAAATGTCGGATTAAAATACCTGTTCTCAAACGACGGAGCAATAGAGCCGCCACCTATTGACGTCTGGAGTAACCAAAAATGGAAAACTGTATCATCGGTAATTTTTACCCATTTTACCGGAAAAACCGTAACAATGTTTAATACGGAAACTGAAAAATATTTGTGTCACGGATGAAAGTACATTTGCATTAAATGGGGAGCACAATCGTCAAAACGTTCGTTATTGGAATGAACATAATCCACACGTTCATATGCAAACCCACACACAATATCGGCAAAGCCTCAATGTATGGAATATTGGGTGATAATTGAATTGGTCCATACTTCATCGAGGGTTCCCTTAATCGTAGGATTTACTTGGATTATTTACGGAATCAAATAATTCTAAATATCATAGCAGTTAACAATTAAAAAGTAGGTGTTTGTCCACGGCAATCCGTTAGTGAAAACTGTGTGTAAAAACAAATTTTTTTTTTATATGCACTAATTGACTACCTATTTACTTTAACATCAAACGTTTATTTTTGTAGACTCGTTTAGTTGAGCCACTCGCCCTAGGCTCTTGGCTCAATATACAAACTCGTGTAAAATCTTGCCTTTTCAAAACCTGTTGTACAATATACTAAAATGTATTGTTTAGATTTTTTCTATTTGAAATTGGTATCTCGTTACAAGTCAAAGACAATCACCATTAAATTTTTAGAAAATAACATTTGTTGGCGTTAAGAATTCAACTAAAAATCAGAAATTAATTGTTCTACATTTTCTGTATCTGTGTTATCATTTAAATTTATATTAATGGGATTGACTTGCACATTATAAATTTTTTTCTTGTTTTCGACACTTTAAAATTTCAGCCAATCTTTGCCAAATTTTGCCAAACTGGAGATAGAACTGTTTCCAACTCTTCTTTCACTTCTATTTGACATAGTTCTTTTGCACTTACCATACATCTTCTCTAATTTTTGTTAATAGAGTCTAATGTAACATGTTTTCGGTTAATGTTATTAATGTATTATAAATTTCAGATTCACATACAGTAAATTCCAAAAGTACGCATCATATGGAAAACTTTTTTATTATTAATTCTACCTTTGAGTTGACTTAGGAGTTAGTTTTGCTTGTTATAAAACCAAAATAACGCTCATTGGCGGCGGTGAAGGCGTTCTTGTACATGTAAAATTTGAGATGATAATATTAAAATATTTAAAATGATGTGTTTTGTAGAGATTTGTAAAGACCTATTACCCAAGTTTCAGTTCAGTACTGATAATTTTTTTTTTTTTTTCAATTCTTTGTCAATTTTGTAGGCTCTATAGGCTTAATAAAAAAGTGGGTCTTAATGAACAATAATTTCTGCTTTTACACTTTGTAAAAGGCCCAATTTTAATTGAGAATTTTATTAATTTTACATATCTTCTAGATTATTGTGAAAATCCCTGTTGCTTCAAGTTTACATTAGAAAAATGCCAGCAAAATTACTCACTCTATTTCAAAGACCATCACTTCGTGAAAAATGCTTCTTACTCATTTTGGTTTAGTTCCGGATTCATTACGGAAGCTTACGTGACACTTGTTTAATATTTCAACCGCAGATAATATGGGTCTAAAACTTCCACATGGAGTAAATGCCTTTGGTGATAGTCGCGGACAAATTGGGAAAATTTCTAAGAACCATCTCACCCTCGAATTTAGATTCCGGATATACAGAAAGATTATGCAGTCATATCGGATTCCATGCATCTACCCACGGACAAGAGGATTTGGCAGCAGACGGATTGAACGATTGGACGATAGATACGTCGGGGAAAGGACTCTAGGTTTTTCTACTATTTGTGACAAAGTCTCAACGACTTGGTCGTTACTAACTGGTGTTTTGCGCTCGGTGGAGGTAACTTCTTTTCTTTTTGCAGTTAGAGCATCATGTCGGCGGGTTCAACTATAGCTATAGCGTTACGGGCGGTCTCACTTGGTGGTACAGGTTCCATTACTTCCTCCACCGGAAAGAAGTATTTTCCGGCGGTTACCAATTTCGTTTTTTTGGATGTTATAGGTTTGAAACGAGATCTTTCGGCAACAAAGCTTGCTTCTACTACAGGAGACATCCGCTAAACCACGGGAAAACAATATTCCTTGTCGACAATAGCCGCTCTTGGAGTTTCGATTCCTTTGGGCAGAGTTTTGTATTTGGTCATCACGACGATGAATGTAGTGTTTATATTCGACACACAAGTATTCGTACATTTTCTCTAGTTGTGCTTCTTTGGTTATTCAGTTGTGTCTACACATTAGCCTGAATATTTTGGTTTTGTAATTTATCCTCTAACTGATATTTTTATCGATAAGTCAAGAATTGTCGACGAAAGATTGAAATAAACCGTTCCATGTCTGTTAGTTGGATGAATTATTACGATACCACATAAGCGCGGTACCCTAGTACTTTGGGTAGAGTCAACGGCTGGTTATTAGGAGTTCCTAATAATTTTTGAAATTCTTTAAGTTCTTCTAGGCATAAAATTGAGTTTCCATCTCTATCCCTATCAAACTTCACGTGCCATTTCCTTATTTCGTCGCATAATAGTTAAACTTTGTAGGTTAACGGTGGTGTCACTGCTCCCTGTGATGTTTTCAAATTAATCAGCAAACCGAACCCTTTCTCATTAGTTGTGAGATAGATGACGTCACATAATCTGTTATATTTTAAACGGCATTGCTCTCTATTGGTGATCTTTACAAGACTGAAGACAGGACGCTAACCTATGAATTATATAAACTACTAGCTGGAATGTCAGTTAGATCCTTCCAGAACAAAATGTCATGGAAAAGAAAATCAAAATAAAAAACAGTAGTGCAGTGATTGTCTTCAAGGGTTTAAAAGTTTTAGGTGAACATGAAGAACGATAACGTGACTGATAGTGCCGTTATTTAGAAATAAGTGACTCAAAGAAGGGGTTGAAAATTAAGGAAAAAAACCAAATGCGTAAAAGAAGAGTTAGATGTCAAGGTGGAAGTTAAAAACAGAAAGTAAACGACAAATAACAAACTTTAAAATTGGGAGCATAATGATACGAAAAAGTAGTAAAATGGACATAAACATCAAATACAAGAAAGCAGATTGTGGTACGGTATTGGAACGGAAACAAATAATGAAATGCTATACAGGGTGTTAATTAAGTACTTGTACCAACTTTAAAGGGTGAAAATGGGTTTAAAGTTAAACCTGCGTTGGAATTTTTTAAATTGGACCATTTGCGAGTTTTTGAAAAATACGCAAAAAACATCTTTATCGTCATGTGTTATGTTATAATATCACATTAAATATCACTAGCACCACATTAGTGTTAATTGATGAATTAGTTAATAAATTAATATTAAGGCAAATTAATACATGCGTTGAAGTAGGCGGTGGTCATTTTCAGCAACTATTGTAAATGTTATTAACTAGTTTAGTCTTAGTCTTGTAAATGATCTAAGTTTGTTACCGGATAATGCAATGAATAAATGATAAACTCGAGAATAATCCAACTTAAGAAATTCTAACGCAGATTTCACTTCAAACTCGTTTCTATCCAAAACGGCTGCTTTTAGCGATTAATACGTAGAGTACCTTCTGTATGTAAGATTAAATGGAGAATAGATCTGCTTAGTCAAAAATGACATGCAATGCAATACAAAAAGTTATCGTT
The DNA here is from genome assembly GCA_030710515.1 of Abscondita cerata. Lineage (NCBI taxonomy): Eukaryota > Metazoa > Arthropoda > Insecta > Coleoptera > Lampyridae > Abscondita > Abscondita cerata. The sequence continues at coordinate 16,438 of JALBCR010000867.1, read as the reverse complement.
AATTATATTTACGGACCACACTGTATGTGGCATCCTCTAACATTAAACAAAATAGATCAATCAAATAAAATAGTTTTTTTGATGCATAATATCTCAGAAATCAAGCCGTTGCAAAACCATGTTCATATGAACTTGTTGTTTTAAAATTCACTCATTTAAAGTTTGTAAAAATAAAAACACAGGCAGAAAAAAAGCAAAATATAGTATAACGTGGATAGGAACAATTATAGTGAGGGCTAAGAGAAAAATAGATAACAGAAGATTTGATATAATAGAAGCACTGGAAGAGTTATATAATGAACAGAATGTCAAATAAGAACTGAAGAAAAGTTGGACCAATAAGGGACTTAAACAGGGATGTCTAATAAGCCCTAGTTTTCGCGCTATACATGGCCGATATGGTAGAGGTAATGAAAGGGAAACAAAGAAATGGAGTAGTAATAAGAAGGAAGAAAGTATGGGTTCTGGCATATGCGAACGATTTCGTGGTGGTGGCAAGTATAGAACAAGAAATGAGAGAAGCAATAGAAGTAGTGAAGAAGTATATAGAAGGAAAGGGAATGAAAGCGCATGTTAGAAAGACAAAAGTAATAATATCTCAAAAAACAAGGAAGAAGGAAAAGAAAAGAGAAATGGTGAGAAGAAGTGATAGAAAGAGTGAACGAATGGAAATATCTAGGATATACTATAAAATATATTAATAAAGATGAGAGGCATGTAAGAGAATTAGTAAAAAGGTAACAAAGTTGTAGGGCAGGTGTGGTGAATAGGAGAGAGAGTGTTTAGGGCTAACATAGAAAAAAGTAAATGGGATTTTTGAAAATTAGTGAGTATTGTTATAATGTACGGTGCGGAGGTATGGGGATGGAAGGTGTGGGAAAAATTGGAAAAACTACAAGAAAAGTATTGGAGGTAGACGTTGGGGCTAGAAAAGGAAACACCGTCATATAGTTGAGGAAGAAGTAATGAGTACAAACTGGTAAGATAGCACTGAGATATGAAGAAGAGTTAAAGAAAAAGAAGGAAAATACCATTCTAAAGGAATGTTGAAAAGAAGTAAAAAGCAGAGAATAAAATTAAGGCAAGAAGAAAGAAGAATATATTATAAAAGAGTAGGATATGCCAGAGAAGAGGTAAAAGAAGAAGAGTGGTAGGCATAAGTATACAAGACGACATAATGAGAAGGGATAAAGATACGCAAATTTAAGAAATTTTTCAAAATAAATAAGGGAAAGAAGATGTAACGAAGGTTATGAAAGATTATGACCGATAGAGTACCGAAATGTATAAAAGGAGACAATTGTTTAAAGACGAAAAGTATGATAGCGAGACTTAGATGTGGGAATGAAGAAAATGTAACCAGATATTGGCTAGAAAAAAGAGCATTAATATTAGTTTTAGGAGTTTGTTAGAGACTAATTAAAATATCTATCTAGTATAAAGAAAAGATAGAAATCAAGACAGAAAACAATATATTGTATGAAGATGTATGGTGAAGATGTGAAAAGAAGATGTTATGAAAGAGAAGAGGAAATAAAAGAGTTAAGAGATGGAAGAAGAAGTATGGAAGTATCACGCAGGCAGAGGAAATAGAGCAAAAATTAGAGAAAGAAAATACAACACAAAATATGAAGAGTTAATCAAAGAAAACATAAATACATAACCGGAAGAATGGAATTAGGGGATAAAAGGTTAATGGCAAAAATCGGAAAAAAGAAAATGGGTAGAAGGAACAAAAGAGAAATACTAATAAGGATAGAATGAAGAAAACAATCAAAGAAGATTTTTGTTTTTGTTTTTGTTTTGTTTTTATTCCTATTTATTTTGTATGTTAAGAACGATGCCGAACCATTTGCTAATTAATATGACAAATGAATTGAATTGAATGTAAAAAAAAGCTTTCAGGATTGCTTGATGGTTAATTTAACGACTCACAAACCACAGGATCAATATTTATTTCATATGTTTACAATATTCGACTTTTGAAATAACATTTAAAACAAAATATAAAATATCTATTGCAGAATAGACTAATTTCTCTAAACAACTGCATTTATTTGAAAAAAATTTCACGTTTCATCAATTTTATGGGAACACGTGGTAAGTATAATCGAATGAGCGTTTGAAATCTCTGTGAAATTTTCCATCAATATTTATTTTAAAATAATATATCAGTAGTTAAAGTTTCGTGTGAAAATGATCAGGTAAATAACGTGGTTGATTGACTAAGAGGTTTAATATGTAAACAAATTCATTCAATTAAATTATATTTGCATAAAATTGAATCTAAAGTTTTGTATTTGTAATTGAAATTCATCCAAACCTATTTTGGTAAGAGGAAAACTTTTCGTGTACATACAATCTAATTTCCACATGCGTTTGCCAAATCGATAACCCCTGAAGTAGTAGGCTAAACAATACATCAACGAAAATAGAGCTCAGTCAAATGATTGATTGTTTGATGTGTTATAATCCAACAAAATCCACAAAGACACTCTATAAAAAATGCAAGTAATCTTTCAAAACAATTTATTGATTGTGGGTACGTACAAACAATACTTTAAATATATGTTAGTGCAGAAGATATTTAAAGAGAAAACTGATTTGGATGTCAATTAATGATTTCCCACAAATGAGAAAACTCCTTGATTTGTAGGTTCATTATTTCGAGGATTTAAGCTCTCGTCTTACCAGTGGATCAGTTCCTTTTCAAATGTATCTAATTACATTTTTTGTGATTTATGACTTTGCTCGCGTTTCATGTGCTGCAGTTTTAAAAGCGCACCATTAATGATACCAGATAATTTATTATAAGTTAAAGTAATTGCGTGACGATGAAAATACAAAAAATATTATTGTTAAGTAAGTTATAAACAATTTTCTAATATAAGATTTATTAAAATATAATTTATCGGTACATTTTAAATCCTGCCTTTGCCAGCAACAAGTGTGCGATATATTTTAATAAACAATTAAATCAACATGAAATGTGATATTTAACTTTGGGTTGAGTTTTGCTGAAAAAGAAATATTTTTGTCCCTTAAAACAGTGAGTTTAGTATTCTATCGTGATTAAGAGTAAAGCGATTGTTATAAGTGATTAAAAAAATCATGTAGTTATTTAGAGGGAAACTCTTAGTAGGTTAAAGTTTAAGAAATAATTTTCCTGTTTAATTATGTTTGTTTCCATGTTTAGATCGTATTTAGTATGACTTTGCTTATATTTAATACATGCAAAGAAAGGTAATTGCTAAATTTTGTAAATTTTAATCTAGTAATAAATTTAACTTGACATTTAAGTTTACCAATAGTTTCGATTTTATGTAGGTAGTATAATCTTGAACTTAATGGTATATGAGAAGTGAAATAGTAATAGTAGTGTTGAAAGAAATGCATCATGAGGTGCAAGGGTTGAGTGAGTTATGCTATACTTTCAAATCGACTGTAAATGCATTTTTTTATGACATGGTTTTGATGGCGACCAAAATATATAATTTTAATTTAATTAATTTAAAAAAAAATATTTAAGAAGCTTCTGAGTAAACTTTATTTGATTGTAGTAGAAGCTTTGTTTTGTCTTCTACCTAGGTGAGAGACGTCTTTGTTCAACGGTTTGTTAAGCTTAGTAAAATTGATTTGGTTGGTTTAAGAAATTTGTATGGTGATTGGTAATGCTCTAATTTTATTTGACAGTGGCAGCATATTAAATACTGCTTAATTTGCGTATGAACCTAAATCTTTGTTTGTTCGTACACTAAAAACGATGACTTTGCGTGATAATTGAACTCATTAGAAAATCAACATGATCAGTTATTTCAATTAATAGCACTTTCAAGTAAATAATAAAATCGATTTGATTGATTTAGAAAATTTTATGATGATTGATAACGTTCTCATTTTATTTAACAGTAACAGAATATTTGATATTGCTCTTGCCACATAGACCAAGATTAATATTTTCGTAGTAAAAAGTTTCAGAGATGCGAAACATAATAAATACGACAAAGGGTATTTAAAAAAACTAAAAGTAAATGTAGGAAAAACAAAAATGATGATATTTAAGAAGAAAACAGGAAAAGAAAGGAAAAAAGTAGCGGCGGGGGAGGAGGAGATCGAAAAAGTGGATAGATATAAATAAAAACAAGGACAATGACCAGATAAGAAATTTAAGACAAAAATGATTTAGTTTAGATATGAGGGCTGGGAGAACGTGTTTTTGGAAAAGATATGAAAAAATAAACTATTTGTTTGAGAGGGTAGTGAAAGGTGTGATGATGTACGGAGCAGAAATTTGGAGGTGAAAAGAATGGGAAGAGCTAGAAAGGATACAAGAAAGCTATTGGAGATAGGCGCTAGGTTTGGAGAAACACACACCTAAATATTTAATAGAGGAAAAAATGAAACTGGAGAAAATAAGAGTAGAAGCAGGAAAAAAGCGATAACATTTGAGAAAAGAGTGGAGAATAGGAAAGATAGAGAAATTTTGTATGAATTTATAAGTCACGGAGAAAAAAAAACATATTACAGAAGAAGAAGCTACGCGATACAAAAATAGGAAAGTTAAGAAGAGAAGGAAGAAAGGTGGAAAAGAAATAACAATGAGAGACAAAGATAATCAGATACAAGGAAAATAAATGAAAATCATAGAAGAGGAAGATACAACATAGGATACATGGAAAAAATTTCACAGTATTTAAAACTAGGGCTAACAAGTTAATAAAAAAAACGAAAATAAATATTGGATGAAAGACGAAGTAAGATTATGTAGAATGTGTGGAATTAAGGGAGGAAAGAATGAGAAGAGAAAGTTTACTAGGAAAGAAAGGAGATTGTATAAAGTAGACAAAAGAGGTAGACAAGAGAAGCAGATGGTTACAAAAAAGAAAATAAAAATAACGACAGTGGAGTAAATTATCATTTCAAATTACATTGTGAGTTTTATTTATCTAAGTTTTTTTTGTGTCCAATTCATTCGCTAATTTTCAAAACAAATAAAATTTTGATTAATATATTGAATTTATTAGAGAACAAAAATACATTTTAATCGTGACATATAAATCCTTTGTGTGTCGCAGTTACTATTTTCGTCTTTCTCAAGACTGCCTACTTGAGGTACTCACTTGTTGTAATAAAAAACATAAGTATTGTTTGTAAATTGGTGTACAGTAAACGTAACTTTGTTTCAAAAAAATATTATATAGTACTATTTAATAAAAAGAGAGTGTTTAATTCTACTGCTTCATTTTATTTAAATGAAATTCTTGTTGCACTTTTTCAATTATAGTTTCTTATTTTCTTATCATATCACTAATTGAGGGTATGTTTGTTAAATCAATCATTAAATCGAGACGTTACATATTGTAGTGATTGTGGAGGGTCATGTATTTTAATGTATACCTGTAAAAATATATATAATGTTTAGAAGTAAAATGTTAGAGGTTTATTGTATGTTAAGAAGATATATCGATTTTTGTGCGTAAGTGAGAAAACGAAGTGAAAGTGGGGTGGAGTCGCTCTCGGGCAGTAAAAAATAATGGACGTGTAGTTTTTGAGTCTGTCCATAAAACAATTAAATTAAATAAAGTTGTTGGTGAAAAAAGTATAAACAATTTAAAACATAAAAGGAAAATTTGGTGATGCAATCCAGGGTCAAGAGGTCACTGCCGAGAAACCACTGAAGGTCGCACGTACACATCGAACATAAAAGGATAAGGTTAGTTTAAGTTAGAATATTTAGATCTGTGTGTTAAAATTAAATAAAATTGTAACGAATTATTAATTGCGTAAAATCGAACACAAAACTTTATTTAGGATTACGTTCATATTTGTAAGAATTATACGTTCGATTATTATTCTAAAATTAAAATTTTGTTAAATCATAAAACACGTTATTACTATTATAGGAATCCAAGCCTTTGAAATATTGTAATTTAAACAATAACGATTAGATGAATAACAATAAGAATTAGAGTCTCATGTTCGAGTACAATATAAATTTATTTTATGCAATCACCGTAATGTCAGCTTGCTCAAAATTAACGCTTTTTATAATAATACTAAATCTGGACTAAATACTGCAATCGAAAACTTATGAAATATGAAAAAATACGATGCTGGCCATTAAGTTTTTTTTGTTGTAATTTGGTGTCTTGAATAACAGTTCAAAAAATCCTAAAAAACTAGATTTTGATGAAACAAAAACCACAAAAATGCTCCAAAATATTTATATGTATATTGTGGAGGTACAAAAAATGGAAAAATTTTCTTAACGTTCCAGGCTAGAATACGAACAAAGAAGCAAACGTACAACATGTCACGAATACCTTTTTTACAGCGTCATTTATACTACCTTACACTATATTCTTATCAATAAAAATAAGTACAGCCATGTTGCTATATTTGAGCAACACTTATGTCATACTGGTTGGCCTCAAACTAAATAAAGTTCTAGACATCAATTTGCTCAGAATTTTGCTGACGTAATGTTGGATCATGCGAACTCAAGAATGATCAAAATATGTAGTTTTCGTCAGAGTTTACCAAATATTTTAATTTATTATCCACTGAAAAAATTGCTGAAATAAAAAATATTGGGCCTTGGTGAGAGCAATACTTCAAAATAATTATCATCGCCAAAGACTTTTGCGGTTGAAAATGATGGAACAAACATTTCACATGTATAAAACATATACGTTTGTTTCCATTTTCCATTCTTTATGGAGAATTAAACATTTTTATGTAGAAGAAATGGAAAATTTAGAAATTTCAACGAACAGGTAACGTATTGATACCGGCTTCTCCGGCCTCTCTATTTGGACTGTAACGACCCCACGTGTTGTTGTCGCTCGGTTTAACTACAGTGCCCAAAACAGCCTAATCAGAGTACCACGTAACACTTACCTATAAGTGACTCTCCACTACTACTAGAAAACCAGCCACAATTGACGAGGATTAGCAGCTAGAACGCCAAACCTGGCATGATTACCAACACTCGTAGTTGCGTCAGATCTTAGATCAGACAGTACTTGATTCTGTGTAGGATCCTCTAACGCATGAGCGACAACTGACAGCTATGTGATAGGGGACATTGAAGAGTTACTGTAATACGCTAAACGTCAATGAGTTATTACATCAATTATACACAAGTAATATCGTAATATACTTGGTTTAATGTTGGGCAAACTGTAATACCCAGTGTTTATTTTTTTCTGACAAGTTTAGAAAGTCACCACGAACCGCAGCCCTATTTCTGAGATGGTTTACTATACAACCATTGCAAAAGCCATAACAACTTGCAGTATCTAGTTTAAACAGACGCAAATTCTGTAGCATTTGCAAACCCCTAACTTAGAATCCGTTGATCTTAATATTATCGACTGCTAGCGCCAATCACTTCAACGCGCTATCCAGTTAGATGGAGTCGCTTTTCAAGAAAACCATATCACAGCAGGAGTTCTAGGATCCGCTTATCAACAAAATTGTTTGCTAGATAGTAGGTAATTCGTGTTTCCTTTCAAATTTAAAAATGGATCAGTGGTGATTTGTATTTTGATTAGTGGATATATATTTAAAAAAAGAGTATATTGTGCCCAAAAACAATATACTAATCTTCTGCACCTTACTGGCTTTTAAACATGATTTTTTGTAATTGTTTTAAACCTTTAAGTGACTTTAAGTGGAGCTTTGCCGATAACCAGTTAGATAAATAAACCTAAACTGATGAAGAAAATCTAATTTGTCATATCGACTTAACAAATTTCTTTTGAATACACACGAATTAAAAAGTGAATGATAAAAAGCAAAATACGTATTACGTATGTGTAATGTAACTGCTTTACTATATACTGTACTCATTCAGCAACATGTGATTGAATTCCGTCTCGTTCAGACATAGGTCTCAGTTATTTTCATTAACCGTATTTTCAAAACCCACCTCTACTGTTGATTAGCATTTGGTACGGGTTGTAGCAAAACCGTATTAACCGCTTAAAACCCACCTCTAAAACTACCGTTATTAATTTGTTCTCTTACAGCTATTATATACTTATCACCAAACACCTACAATTGAGGCTAATTTACTCAGTAGTACTGGCAAACCAAGTATCAAGATGACTCAGCTTACTTTAATTACAGCCGCAGTCAGACTACCACCGAAAGCGACACCGGTCAGAAGTCACGGCAGTGTCTCTATCAACGCCACATTCCACCGAGAACTTTCAAGCGACAATAATTGTAAATTGCACCCTATTATTTTTCTGGTGGTGTAAATAACTTATCAATATGAGTCACATTCACATACCAGATTCTTTCCATATTATGCAGTTAAATTTAATGGCAATGTCTAATTGTTGTTGTTTTTATATAAAAATCCGATTTGGTGCTCAATCTCAGGGATGATGTAGAATAAAGTAAAATAAAAAACAGAAGAAGTTACTGGATTAACATTCACCTATTAAAACCTCTGAAAAACTTACAGCAGACTAGATAATTCTTACTGGGATTGAACCCGATTCTGTTTAAAGCCAATAATCGTGGTCGTGGTATTATACCACTTGGTCACAAGTTTTGGTAAAAAAATTATCACTGTTTAAAGTTCCCATTACCTTCATTCTCCAAGAAACAAGTATTTCTTAAAATTGCAAACACATTAGTTCAATTCTTCTAAAAATGTTGAATTTTAGCGATCATTCCAATAGAACCATCTAAAATTGGAAATGGAGCGCTAGGAACTTATTGGTAATTAAATATAGAACAGCTACTTTGCGAGGTAGTTCAAAGTCATTAACGGTATTTGCAATGGTTTGGATAGACTAAGAAATGATAAAATCCTGAGCACCTTTTTAATGTCTAGTTTGCCAATGTTTTTGAGTTGATGCTGCACACTCTATTGTTTTGCAGTTTGATGATTTTAATTTGAAATGGTTTTCTTATTCTAATCGCCTCTATTGTTTACAAGTGGATGTACTGTAAATTAAATTTTCTGACACGATATTGTTATTGTTGTTGTTTATAAGCTTGGTTTGCTTTGATAATAAATTAAATTGTGTGGGATTTCAGTAATACTGTTAACAATCGATCGACGGAATAAAGTTTTCACCATCGTTTTTAAATATTTTAGTATAAATTTAGTCAATTATAAAACTGGCAATTAATCTCTAATGCTCTACCTTTGTTTGTGACTATTTTTGACGTCATTAATTGATCGTCATCTTTAAACTGGTTTCTATGTTCAATCCTTCAAATCAATCCTTCAAAATATGAATTAAAACTTAGTTCACAAAATAAAAGCTGTTCTTTAATTTTTGATTACGGTGAGTCGGAAAATACTAGAAGTAAGATTTCAAGGGTTTCCAAATCAAAAATTTTAACACATTTTTTTCACTTTTTCCAAAAAATTAGAGTTAGTACGTTCAACTGAAAAAAAAAGTTTGTCCGCCTGGCCCTAAGCAAACAAGATATCAAGAAAACCTCCGGTTAGATTTCTATAAAACTTACATATAGCCGTTATTTATAAGATCTGATTTTGGGCGTATTGAGCCAAAATTAGATTAGTTATGGCATCCATATCCGTACAAATGTGTTACTCAGTCAAGTAGTATTTAATCGTTGATTTTAATATTCAGATTTGAGTAATTTTGTCAGTTCTTTTTTAGAACTACTTATTCTAGTATTTAACGTAACATAGCAACAACCATTTATATTTGTCAAACCTACACAATTTTTCTATGACAATGGTTTGATCTCACGTAATATGTTTGTAACATACATGTAGTTTTATATCTCGCGGCCTCTACAGAGATAAACTATCATGTGTCAGTAGTTTTTTAACAATATCTCTACCAATAATTGTTGGAAATTTTATTATTTATAACTTTTGTTTGAACTGTGTTTTCTAAAACGTAATTTTTATTTTCTCTTTGTGTACGGAATTTTGAACTCGTCTTAAAAGAAACTTGCACGCGCGGTACCTGGTTTTGTCTCGACATATAATAGTAGGTAGCAGGTAGCGTTCAGCTTACCAGATAGATACATTTAGCAATTGTTGACAGTTACTAAAATGTATAATTCAATTTTACAAATTGCTTCGCGTTGCATTTTTCCTTTTTCTTAAAGGTGGACTTTTTTCCTACAACGTATCTGTTTATTTGATTTTGCGAACAAAATGATTTATGTCGCCGCACACTTTTGATACGGTTTAGCACGTTTGTTTGTATCAAAACAATGTGAAGTCTGCGTGAAACGCTTGTTTAGCATTTGATGGTATTGTTTAATATAAAAATAATAATAAAATATGTAATTCAATAGTTGATCATCAGACAAATTAAATAAATAAAAATACGTGGGTAACTAATTCAAAAGTTAAATTCAAGAATTACAATGTTTAGAAGAGGTCATCATATTCTAATTTATTAAAAACAACTTTAATAATAATTTTACATACTTCTATTACTATTAATACACTCTCTGACACAGTTCTACATGGGTAACACAATAACAAGCTTGAAAATTAAAAATTAAGGACATCTTAGATACACTCAAATACCACAGAAATATTCAAATAATCCCTTTCGGCATACTGCTTTTCAAAATTTTTAATTCTTTTCAGTGGTTTTTAATTAGGTTTCATAATCACATAACTTATCTTTCACGCTATCTAATAATTTTGAACTTTCAAAATAGTTTCACAGTTTACTTTTCTAAATTTACTATTTTATTAATAGATAACTTTTGTTATCAAACTTTAACAAATTTTCCGTTTTTTAATTTATTTTGCATGGTGAATTCAAATTATTAATAATCTTACAAAATTATCTGTTATTGTACTACATGCAAACGATCACAAGTCAAAACATAGTAGTTGTAGTAAATAGAGATACATTTTGGCAAAAATAATAGTAGCATACCGCCTGTGTCATGTAATTATTCATAGTATAAAGTACTTTATAATCATGTTTTATACCAAAATAAATTGTCAGTATATTTAATTCATTAACATTTAAATGCAAAAAACTTGATTCGTTAATTTTTTTTGTAGTTGAGTGAAAAGTATTAAAGTAACATAAATGGTGTAAAAAAAATTTGTAGAAGATAAGAATACAAATTAAATGAGCATTAACTACGAGGATGTATTGATATCTAGTTAGCCTAGACCAGTTCCTTGCATAAACAAAATATTGCGTTACCATAGCAACGAACAATAACTTATTAGAAGTGTCAGTGTAAAGTTTGACGTCAAAAAAGTAAACCAGAGTCACGCAATAAATTAAATGAAAAAGATGTCCACCGAAATTGTGAAAATCAAAAATTGGAGTATCGAGCCATCATCAAGTACCTGTATTTAAAAGGGTTAAGAGGTAAGCAGATTTACGAAGATATGCTTAATACCCTTGGTGATCAATGTCCTTCGTATGCGACCGTCAAAATTGGAAATGCAAGCTTCAAAAGAGGTAAATTTTCCATTGAAGATGATGACCGATCGGGAAGGCCAGTTTCTGTGTCAGTCCCCGAAAATATCGATGCAGTTAATGATTTTATCAGACCGTCGAATTGGGCTAAAACGGATATCTGAAGCACTGAATATTTCATACGAACGCGTTCATCATATGGTTCACGTCAATTTGGACATGAGAAAATTGCTGCAAAATGGATCCCCAAATGTTTGAATGTTGACCAAAGCGTGCAAGGGTAAAAGCATCGCGTTCGATCTGTGCTCGATTTGAAAACGATGTAGACTTCTTAAACCGAATTGTTACTATGGATGAGACTTGGGTACATTTCTACGATCCAGAAACAAAGCAACAATCGATGGAATGGCGACACTCTGGTTCTCCAAGACCTAAGAAGTTTCGTGTCCAAAATCTGCTGGAAAAGTTCTTGCTTCAGTTTTTGGGATTGCCATGGAGTAATCATGATTGATTTTTGGATAAGGGTAGAACAATAACTGGAGATTACTATTCGACATTACTGACCACTCTACGGGAAAATATTAAAGAGAAAAGACGCGAAAGCTACCCAAAGGTGTTTTGTTTTTGCAGGACAACGCCCTGCACACAAATCTCATGTTGCCATGCAAAAATTCGTGATTTAGGGTTTGAATTACTAGAACACCCCCTTTATTCACCCGATTTGGCTCCGTCCGACTATCACCTCTTTCCTCAACTGAAAAAAAGTCCATTTTCTTCCAACAAGGAGGTAATAGAAGCTGTGGAGGTCTGGTTTGCAGAGCAAGAAGAACTTTTTTAAAGGTCTAGAGACGTTGCAGGTTTGCTGTAATAAATGTATCCAATTAAGAGGAGAATATGTTGAGTAATATAATATTTTGACATTGAAATTTTGTTTGGTTCTATAGTAGGCTAAGAATTTTTCAATATATCCTCGTAGACTCGTTTGGATAATAATTTTCCGAGAAAAATCGAAAAAAAGTAGAATATTTACACTAATTAGATTGTTCTTCGTTGAGCAGGGGCACCAAAAACCACTAAGACGTTTTTCAGGCAACGTTTCGTGCAGCCAAATGTACTTCTTCAGGCCTCTGTTTATTAAAAGAAAGAATACATTTAAGGGTAAGTTATATACATAAAGATCATATCCTTAATATATTAATCTAAATTATAGGTGATTGACTCGACTACTTACTTAAAACAAATAAATGGTCCGCCACTTGAATAAGTGTAAAAACACATCGATATTAAACAAACACAAAATAAATTAACAATTAAATGTAAATAAATATCTCTAATAAAACACACACTCTATACGTAGAAACAAACAAACATGAATGACTTGATAACAATATGATAATGGGAATTCCTTCTTCTATTTTATTTTAGTGATTAAATTTCTATAAATATTGCTTAAATTTTGTGTGTCCGTGTTATAATTAATGTTATTATTGTGTTTGATGATGTATATCATTTCAGCTGTTAGACGTTTTTTATAATTCTTTCTACATTTAAAATCGTAGGATTATCAAAATTAAAATTATGACCCATCTCAATATGGTGTGTACGGCTAACGCAGTGTCTTGTTTTTGTTTTTGCAATCGTACTTATGATTTTTAATCCTATTAGTGTTTTTTGTTTGGTTTGGCCAACATAGCATTTATTACAGTCAATACAGTATATTTTATACACTACATTGTGTTTGTTATTTTTCAGTACATTTTTTAGAGAGGTTAGATTTTTAGTGAGATATTTAGGACTACTTAGTTTTGTTATTTTGTTTTTCATAGATTTAACTATGTTTATTTTTGGTGCTGTTGGTAATTTGATAAATAATTGATAGTCCTATTGGATGCCATGGGTTTAAAATACCAGTCAGTTAATAATTTGTTGGTGTCTTGATCTTTAATCACCTCACAACTAAAAAGGGTAAGGAATTATCTTTTTCAATCTCGTATATAAATTTTAAATGTAGATTGTATTTGTTAAAAATATTAAGAGTATTATGTATTTCATCTTCAGGGATGCAAGTGATTACATCATCAACATAACTTATCATAAAATAGGTTCAAACAATAAATTGTAACGAACATATAAAAGCAAATCGTGCATTATTAAGTTTGCTAAAATAGGGAAGCAGGATTGCCCATTGCTGTTCCAAATTTTGCAAGTATATTTTTTTATTACATGTGAAGTAACTTGCATCAAACAAAAATTCTACAATGTGTGTGAAGAATGTTAAATCTAGTGTAGTATAATGCTTTTATATCATCCCAATACTTTTGTATTAAGTTTATTGTTAGTTCTTTGGAGATGTTTGTAAATAAAGAGTTTACATCAAACGAAATTAATTTATAATTGGATGGTATTGTTGTATCTTGTATGGTATCTATTAATTCTTATGAGTTTTTGATGTTATGAATGAAAATGTGTGAAATATTACTGAGTATGTCTGATATGAATTTTGATAAATGATACGTAGGTGCCCCAATGCATGAAACTATGGGTCTTAAGGGATGATCGTCTTTATGTATTTTTACTAAACCACATAATTTTGGTGGAACGTTTGTGCAAGTTGTAATTTTTTTGTAAGTTGTGTTGTCTATATGTCCGTTGTTAAGTAATTTTTCAGTAATTTTGTTGTTATAGTTTTGAATTTTTGTAGTCGGATCATTGTTAGTCAAATTATAAACCACGTCGTCATTTAATAAAGAGTTTAATTTCGTAAAATAGTCTTCTTTAGGTATAATTACATTGGCATTACCTTTGTCCGATTTTAAAACCATCAGTCTGTCATTATTTTTTCAAAAAAAATTGGTAGAATTCTTCTTCTATTTAATTTTATAGAAAGTAAGTAGTCCGAGTCAATCACCTATAATTTAGATTAATATATTAAGGATATGATGTTTATGTATATAACTTACCGTTAAATGAATTCTTTCTTTTTAATAAACAGAGGCCTGAAGAATTGTACATTCGGCTGCACGAAACGTTGCCTGAAAAACGTCTTAATGGTTTTAGCTGCTCCTCCTCAACGAAGATCAATCCAATTAGTGATAATTTATAGGAGGAAATATTTAATTTCCTTTCATCATAGAATATTTACGTTTATAAATCTTTCAGGGAAATAGGAAATTATACGAACTTAAGGTGAGCAAAACCCTGAAATTGTCGAGTAATTAGTTTATGCATAATTGTGACTTAAATTTTTTTAATGCAACATATTCAATCGAGGCTGAATGCTTGTGTGAAGCGATCTGATTGTCACAAATAAAATAAAATTTTGAAATTTTGAAGATAGAAAGGAAAGGAACAAAACCTATATTCTCATTTTTTGATAAAATTATATTTAACACGCTAAAATGACTGAAATTAAAATTGATTAAACATGACTAGAATGTACTTTATTTCTATCATGCGCAGGCAGTATCCTACTAATATTTTTGTCAAAAATTTAATTACTTTTGGCTCTATTGACTTAGGTATAACTCAATAAGTCAAAATGTAGGAAGTTGTAGATGGGTAGTTTTCAGAAAAAAACTGTTTATGAAATTAATTAATGTATTGCTTTGTAGAAAATACTTAAAGATATTTTACCCAAGTTAAGCTGCGAAAACATTTCTATATGTTTGGAACAATTAAAAACATTTCAAACAAACTACTGTATGTAATTGAGGTCCTATAAAAGAAAATTGTATACAAGTATTTTCTAGAATGTAATAGCTATTTATTGTATATGTGTTTTAGTAGGCAGATTATCCACGCAAGAATTTTTAATCGCGAGAACGAATTTCGAGCGTTTAATTTTCTTAAGGGGATAATATGCCACTAAAATACGAATGCAACTCTGAATTTTATCCACAATCAAACCAATTTAATTGAAAATAAGTAATCTGACAGTTCTAAAATGTCAATGTAATAGCAAATATTAGAAAATTTAGTGAAACTTTGGGCGGCTTTGCATTATTAGTTGCTAGGATGCTTGTTTATTAAAACAATATTTGTGAAAAATTAGAAATCGTTTGTGGGCGTCGTTTTGAAAAATGTCAGAAAGTGATTCTTTGCCGGTAGAAATTAAAGCAAAGCTGAAGAAGTAACCCTGCAACTGTTGCTGGCCAAATCTAAAGATGCATGCATAAAAGAATTTGCTACCTTTAATGAATGGCGAGAAAAGAAGGTGCAAACATCATAAACGAGGACGTCCTGTTGGCTTATTTTTTAAATGTAAGAAGCAAGTTTGCCTCCTCGTCGATGTGGACGAAATATTCAATGCTAAGAGCAACTTTGAATGTACATAGAAATTTGACATATCAAAATACGGTAAATTAATTGCTTATCTCAAGAGCCAATCAAAAACTACAAAGCAAAGAAGGCAAAAAGTGCTTGAGAGGGCACATCAGACAATTTTTGAAAACAGCATCTGATGAAAAGTACTTAATGATGAGGTACAACCAATTTTCTTTTCTTTTGTATTGGTATCTTAATTATTTTTAAATATTTCTAGGTTGCTGTCATAATGGGTGTTTGTGGAGGTTTACATTTTAATGAATGGTAAACTTAAATATTGAACATGTGAAAGATAAAGGATCTTTTATCTACGATGTCCATCCAGAAACAAAGACCAATCATGTCAAAGGTTTCACTGTATTAGACGAAAGGATTCTCTGTTAATGTTATGGAGATATACAAGAAACCATACGCCTACGTCCTAAAGTACTATTTCACAGGGAAGATTTTTTGCGATATATAAATTCAAAATGCACCGTGCAACCTGTGGGAATTAACACTATTTCAAATCTCCTCACAGATTGCTTCTTTCTTAAAACTTCTAGAAGCTAAAATCCTACACGGGCCATAGTATGCGCCGTTCTTCGGACTGACTCTGTTGGCTAATGCTGGTGTTGATATTCTCACTCTTAAGAGGCTCGAAGCGTGGAGGTCATCTAGTGTTGAGAAAATAAATCAGTATTACTAAAATTAAAATTAATTTAGTACAA
>JALBCR010000866.1:0-263077 GCA_030710515.1 Abscondita cerata | reverse complement strand
AACGCCGGAAGGTATATGCACTGCGCAACAAGTAGGGATAAACACATTTTATAGTTTGCTGAGAAAAATTGCTGAATATTTGAAACTCTTCATTCCAGTAACTATATTGTATGCAAAGAAGTGAAGTACCATATTGGTTAATAATAGGGGCAGTATCCCTGATTTAAAAAACTTAGAGAATGGGTTTGAACATCATCTACTGACGGTTATATAGAAGAAAGAATTCAAAATAAAATTCAATCATTAAAGAAAAGTATCATGGATGTTTTATTAAATGAATTTAAAAGTACAAATAGAATTTTATTCCAAAATCTATCAAATTGTACATTTAAGGCTAAATTCAGCTTTATTTTTCTACTGCCCTCAAGGTTGGGGTCATTCATACTGTAACAAATATTATACTAAACAACCAAAATGTCAACTGCAATGTAATTTAGCTAATCAATCATTTATTTGTTTTTGAATACCGTTCAGTTAGGTCATATCATATCATACCCTAACCTAACTTAGGGTATGATAAGTAGAGTATGAATGAGTGAGCATTAGGAAGCTCTCTGAATTTGGCCCTTAATTTTATGGAAATAAAAATTGTGAATAACCGTTTTTGTTAAATATCAGATTTATTTGTATGGTTGTGTTGCAACGAGTAAAATCCCAGATAGAACGAAACGTTTTTGAAACATAATAGACGTTTCAGTTAAGGAATATGTTGGACCCAAGTGTGAAACATTTTCTTTGATGTTTCAAATCATGCTTATAGAACGTGCGGCGTAAAAACGTAATATTGAAAACGTCTCCATAGTAATTTATTTTTACGTTTTTTGAAACATTTTAAATAAGCGGTAGACTCTGTTATGATAGAACATAAGTGACGTTTTGTTGAATGCTTATATTTGTCGTTCTAGGAACGTTTTCTTTTGAGTTTCAAAAGTGATTATAGAACGTCCGTTCTGAAATGTAAAATGTAGAAACGCTGTAAAGAAAATGCTTTTGTGGTACAATTTGAAACGTTTTATGTATGCAACTGATTCTGTCATATTGTAGCTACTGCTTTTATAAGTGACAAATAAATAAATAATTGAAATGCTCGAGAAAGTGGATCAGGTAGAAATAACATAATAGTACAAAATAAATTACTTATGCCGTGTTTATTATGATAATTGTATTTTTTTTAATAAAAGATTTAATTAATACATGCAGTGTAGAAATTATGACCTATTTATTGTCTCTCCCAGTGTTCATCCTAGAATTCATTATAAGAAAACTTCCTGCAACAAACTGTTTATGGAAAATGTCCCTTATCGGTACGGATTTCTATTTGAAAACAGGATAAACCTGTTTAAATTAACAGATATTCAGCAATAATGCAAAACAAAAATAAATTTGCCTTTCTATCTAAATTCTTACAAATTTGAAACAAAAAGTATGTAATTGCTGATGTATCTATGCAATTAACATTAAATACGTAGTTGTTAAGAGTGTGATGGTATTATTTACAAACAAACAAAAATTTGGAATTAAAAATTGATTTGTAGAGCAATTTCTCCCTAGAGTATAGACAACTGTAAGTTCAATTATGCGCTGGGAGACGAATTTTGTGTTTTGAATTTTTCTGGGGATTTTATTAATTTAAGATTACCCTCATCAAATTCGAACAGCTAGACATGGGTTAATCATCTAGTATTGACTTAAGCTAAATCATCCCGTACAACCAGGGAATAAGTTTTTACCTCCTGTTCGTGTGTGAGTACAATTTTCTTTTTCGCTATTACGGTTTTAATCTAATTGCAGACACCTTTTTTTCTTCGGTTTTTTCTATAAGTCTGCTTTAATTATAGCTGTGCTGGCGTATAGATAATAATCCAAAAATTATTTTAACATAACGAAATCCGGGTCTCGATATTATCCGTGAAGGTCGCCATCGTTGGAATTTAAACCTACTTTGGAGCCTTTTTGTTGTCCAAAACACCACACACAAGAAAATGCTGTTATCTGGTTCATTGTGAGCAGTCTAGCAACTTGCTATCAACGGGAGTCCATCTTCCTCTCTTTCGCTGGACACTAAATACCGCCGGATTTGGATACGAGAGCTATCACACCTGTCTCATTAACCTTTAAACACCGAAAACTTCCTATGTGCCAAGCACATGTTAATTCTTTTTATACATGTTATTCATTATTTTGTCGCGGTTTATGTACCCGTACTACGGCTGTAAATTTAACAACTTACCTTTGTGCTGTGTAAAGAACATCTGTAAATTAGAATGATCTTTAAAGTATTTTCTTAATCGTGTTGCGCTTTGAAACTATTTAGATAATAGGCCAAGATCCGATACCTCACGTAATTTGTTTTCAAGTACATTAATAACAATATTTGCCACGCAAAATTAATGGATCGCTTTCATGGAACGATTGGTGCTACGACTGTCAAAATTTTATAGTACACTACGACAGATAACCTATTTGGGTGCTTGTGCCCAAATTAATACTGTTTCTTAACTCGCTCTCTTGAGTTATTATTACCTTGTAACTAAATATTGCTATTAATTCTAAATCATATTTTTACATTTGTGTGTCTACGTATATATTTCTATATGCGTTGTGCTTAAAGTCTAGTAGCTCTAATTATATATTTCTTTCCAACGTACGGTTTGTTTTATATGTGGTGGCGCTTTATAAATTTCTTTTGTGCAGTGTAGAAGTCTTTCGTTCTTAACAATTTTAAATAAACCCACGACCACTCCCGACTAATAGGAGCTGCCGGAAAGGAAAATTTGAGTTAATTTTATAGGTACTTTAAGACCATTCGACGTATTAATGTTACCGTGGAGTCCTGATTGGTCTAGCGGTTAGAATTCTTGTGAACGGAACTTTCATACACAGGTCTCATGTTCGTCTTTTTATAAAGCTTTGGCGATTAAAGCTTCATCAATTTTGCAAATACAAAGACAACTATTTTTTATGTGTGATGTGACATCACAATTTCTAACTAATCCGGGAATGTTTCTGTGTAAGTAAAAATAAAGTAGTATGCCAAGGTGTTCACGAGAGAAAGGAATATAATAAATTATTTTTGTGACACTGATTCATCTAAATCAACCCTCAGCACTTCAGTGCATCATAATACAAAAAAGTCAATAAGCAAAAACAAAAGTTCACATGGCAGTTGATCTCTATTAATACGATCTTAACAATTTTTACATTACACAATTCTAACATTTTTAAAGAAGAAGACTTGTTTTACTGTTTCTCATAAAAATATTCTCAAAGAAGGCCTTTACTAACAGAATTAGCTTTGTGTTTATCAAACCCGATTTTCTTTCTTAATTCTACAGCACCAATAATACTCTGCCAACAATCACTAAAATAGATGTTATTAAAACCCCAAAAGCTAAGAAATAACTTAATTCGTTGGAATTGACTTAATCTCCAGTTTTCTTTGTACGTGACTGTAATCCTATTTTGTTTACATACCAACACCTTTTCCCACCATTTAAAAACAAACTCTGGATTACACTGTAGTCTTAAAAATGGCAACCCGGAACTGATCGCAAATTATTTCGTCCAATTTTCATTATTTGCAAATGTGCTAAAGTTTTTGAATTCATCATGTGTAGCTCTATAAATAGAAGTGTCAAACCCTTATCTTCGCTCCCCTGTTCTCAACAATTTGCTGCAACCAATCTGGCTTGTTTCCCTCAATTTGTCTTCGAAAAGTGCGAATTGTAATATTGCTAGTGACAAACTCTTTAGATATTATTTGTATATTTACTAACAAAAATGAGACTTGTATGTGATTCGATATTTTGTTATTTTTTTGTAGGGCGTATGTATGTAGTCATATTTTTCTTATGTTTTGGGTACTTGTAACCTGTAGGAAAATATATTAATTATTTTTAATATAATTGTTTTAGATGTGTATTATATAAATGCGGAGGAAAGTCTTCTAGATAAGGTAATAAGAGTAAGCGGATCTCAAGGATGATAAGCAACTTGAGGGCTTAAATATTCTACAAAATGGTTAAAGACCAAATTGTCAAGTATTTACATTAAAACTCGTTTCAGCATAGTATACGAAAGTTGTCTACTTGCAAGCCGATTACACATTTCATAATCGTTATAACATTATTCTTTCATATATAACGATAACGACACCAACACAATAACTTCACAGTAAAGATGGGCGCATAAATCCATTAAAATAAATATAATGTATGCACATTCAGTGATATTATCGCTATCGTATCTTGGTCTCTAAACGACTGTCGTTGGAAGGTAGTCAATGCACTCGTGTCGTGTACGGTTCTTCGAGCTTAATATTATATTTCATAGCATTGGTGTGTTTATTCAGAGCTCTCCTTGCATATAATGATATGCTTTTACTAACTCAAAAATAGTTAAAAAACGTTCTTGGATCTTTTTAACCAATTTATCGAACAGGGTTTAAAAGGTACCCTCTAATTATCTGACTTTCAGAATTGGGAGCTTACCCAAAATTGTTCTAATTGTTCAAATCGTCTTTTTCGTCTCAAATTAAGCAAATAGAAAGCACCATGTGTTATATGACGCCATGACGCCAATGTCCGCAATTGAATCTGCTTTGTTGTTACAATTCGTCGTATCATATGACTGTCGATACCTTGTTGGTATTATTATCGTGTTATAATTATGCCGTTGCCACCGTCATGTGAAAATGCACAATGATGTAGAACCATTATACTATATGCCAGATTTCTCAACCAAAGTCAATATTTGTAAGTCTGGTGAAAATCTAGATTTGATGCAATTTTGGGAATATATACAAAAAAGCTCAATTTCACCAGAAGAGTGTCTAGTTTTTAAAATGAAAATAAAGATTAACATCAACGACTGCTGATTGGATAAAAGTATTTTTAGATGAAAAACCACAACATCATCACCAATATTTGATTTTATTAGGATGCCACAGACAAGCTAAGGTGACTGAACACAAAGAAATGGTAAGGTAGAGAAAACTCACATCAAGTTTGAAATTGTAGAAAAACGTTTTGTGTTTGTTAATATAGTTTTAGAGCAGTGTTAAATTATAAATGGATGCACACGTGATCCAGATATTTACATACCGGGTGGCCAACTAAGAATGGACGCCGGCTATATCACGGGAATTATAAATCTGACAATATTGAAAAAAAAATTTTAATAGGTAAATCGGCTACGAGAAATCGCGGAAAATTATTTTCAAGTTTGTAAGATGGGCGCTAGGAGACGAAACCGTTAGTGGCTGATCATAAAATTGGTTCTTTCTCCAAAATATGCATATAAATATATTTTAAATATTGCCGTAGTAAAGACTGCAAAATTTCTGCTTTTTTTGCTTAGAGTATTTACTCTCTCTCTTATAAAAATGTAGTGGTGGGGAACGTCAAACAAGTTTTAATTTAAATGGAATTAACTTCGGTATAAGTTAACAGGAATTAAACAAACTAGGTCTCGTTTAAAGAGCTCTTCTTACTTAATAATATGCTGTACAAAGATAGTCCAAATAAATTTTGACGTGATAGCTAGAGGGCGCTATTTAACATTACAACAATTATTGCGCATTATCATGAGTTTTTTAAATAGCACTTTATGTATCTTTTTACACAGTTAAATATAGAGGACAAAATTGCTAAATTGTCGGTGCAAACCTCAACTTCCTATCTTTTTTGAAACCGAAGATATCAATAAAACAAATGTTAGACCGCTGACTATTTACATATTTTTCGCGTAAAACAAATTTAAATTAGTTGAAACAATTTAATTAATGCCGCCCTAAATGTTCAAACTGCCATCCAACGTTTTCGATGCATTATCAAGCATCCTTTCCCGCGTAGACTGCACTCACTACAGCTACTGCTTAATTGTAGATCAGCAATCGTTCTATTTGAGACAGGGAAATAAAACTCTTTAGACTTTTAGTTACATCGCTGGCGGTGTTAATCTGTGTGCTGCAAGAGTTTTATTTTCCCTGTCTCCTCACAGAAGGATTATGATCACAATTATCAAATTACAGGAGAATCCCACTTTTCATACTACTGAAATAGTTTGCATACAGTCCTTTATTCGTCCAATCATGTTATCACGTGTAGTAAGTCCGGTTGCAAAAACTATATCTTTTACTCGACCCCATAAATAAAAATCCAGGCATGTTAAATCCGGTGATCTAGCCGGCCATGGAAAAATGCTGCCCGTCCTATCCATCTACCAGGGTAGTTGGCATCTAAAAATTGACGAACATTCATTGCAAAGTGGGCTGAAACAGCATTCATCTTCAAATTTCTAGAGCACTTCCTCTAACAGAATCGGCAATTGCTCTGTTAAAAACTGTAGGTAATTGTGGCCATTTAGTTGGTTATTAAAAAGAATGGACCAATAATTTGCCCTTCTAGAATCCCTGCCCAACAATTTACAGACCAATTACCTTGGTGCTAAACTTCTTGCATCCAGTGCGAATTCGTTCTTGACCAATAGTGCATATTATGGACATTTACACTGCCATTACTATGAAAGGTGGTTTCATCTGTCCACAATTTACGTGATAGAATTTGGGGATCGTCTGCCATCATACCCAAGAGCCAGTGGCAATGGTCTAGTCTTCGATCAAAATCTGCAACAGTCAATGCCTGATGCAGGACTAAGTGATATGGAGGTAACCTGAAAGATGTAAGATGATCACTACTGATTCAACAGTAGGATAAGTATTAAGTAAACCTTTGTAAGTTTACAGTAGAGTTTCAACATTGAATATTCGCTTACCTGTGCTGTTTGAGAATGTTTTGAACGGTAGATCGAGTTACTCCCAAATCCTTTGCAATACTTCTAGTACTTAAGTGTGGATTAAACTGCACATAAGTTAAAACATTAATTATGTTCTTTTCGGTACATCTCCTGTGTTGTCTACGGTATACGGGAACATGGACGCTTCCAGTTGTTTGTAAACGATGGATAACTCTCAGAAAAACCTTTTTACTCGGGTGCCGTCTATCGGGATATTGCTGCGCATATACCCTTTCAGCAACTGTAGCATTTTTCATACATTCAAAATAGACACCTATCATGTCAAATAACTCTTCGTTGGTATAAAGCATTTTGTAACACTTAACAGCACAGCACTAAGACTATCTAATACTAATACTAACAACACTAACGTAACACAAAAAACGACAAGAAAAACTAACAAGCTAACAGTAACGTAACACAAACAACAACAAGTAAACTCAAACTACACGAAAAACACAAACAATCACACGCAATAACAAAATCGAGAACAAGCTTTGAAAAATAGCAACTAAATGTTATTGACATGAAATTCAATTGTTCCAATATTTTGACGTATTGCTTCCAATTTTGTTTCACAGCCTACTAATTTTATGACGGGTGCCTTCGCTAAGAACTGATTATTATTTACCATTTTATTCTCTTCTTTTTGCATACATTGTCGGTTTTAGATGCTTAAGTGCATCGAAAACAATAAACGACTGTTTGAACATTTAGGGCGGCATTAATTAAATGGTTTCAATTAATTTAAATTCTATTTTCTACGTAAAATATGTAATAGATGTTGCATAGTCAGCGGTCAAACATTTGTTTTATTGATATCTTCGGTTTGAAAAAAGATAGGAAGTTGCGGTTTGCGCCGACTGTTTAGGAATTTTGTCCTCTATTTAACTGTGTAAAAAAATACATAGGGTGCTATTTAAAAATCTCATAATAATGCGCAATAATTGCTGTAATGTTAAACAGTGCCCTCTAGCTATCACGTCAAAATTTATTCGGACTATCTTTATACTCCATATTATTAAGCAAGAGCTCTTTTTAAACGATACCTAGTTTGTTCAATTTCGTTAACTTATACCGGAGTTATTTGCAATTAAATAAAAACATGTTTGACGTTCCCCCACCACTATATTTTCTAATACAAGAGTAAAATACCCTAAACAAAAAAAACTAGAAATTTTGCAGTCTTTACTGCGGCAATATTTAAAATATATTTATATTTGCATATTTTTTGAAGAAAGAGCCATTTTATGATCGGCCATAACAGTTTCGTCCCCTAGCAGCCATCTTACAAACTTGAAAATAATTTCCGCGATTTCACGTAGTCGATTTACTTATTAAATATTTTTTTCAATATTGTCAGATTTATCATTTCCGAGATATAGCCGGCGTCCATTATTAGTTGACCACCCGGTACAATATAATTTACCGTAAAACTCATGTTATTCGTTAAATTGGAATTATTGTGAATATAGAAATAGCATGTGCAAAATGTTAAACTGTTTTAGTTTGATCCAATGTTTGGATAAGTGATCTGCATTTTCATTTTAACAAAAGTGTCCCGTTTTCAGAAATTAAAATAAGGACGTTGTTCGATCGAAAGGTTTCTAATTCAATTCCCTACAAAATTAATTCGTATACAAATAAAGTTCATTTTGAACATTTAATTTTCTCAACACCACGACGAGATTTTGTAACGGTTTCTGTATTGTGGTTTCATATTACAGATTTAATTTCGTTTTCAATCAATAAATTTAAAATCGCGGTACAACCCCAAATTTAATTGTAAACGATAGTTTGGGGTGTTTTGAAAATCAAATAATAAATAAAATATATTTTTGTTTACAGATGCTTATAATTACTTTCAATTATTAAATTATTTACGTTTTTTTACATTATTCGTTAAATTTTCATTACATTCTAATTGTTTTTTGTTTGTCTATAGCTAACAACATTTAGTAAATAATAATAAAATTTATTTTATGTTATATAGTCTTTCACTGACTTTAATCGACATCCTTCTAAATTCAATATGTTTTATTGCTCTTTCACTATTATACGTTCAATTTACTACGATGTATACTTATTAAGTTCGTCTTCAATTCAAATATAATTATGTAACATCAACGAATCAGAAATTAGGTGTGTTATTTGTAGTATAACCTATTATGCATTTGTCAACGAATTATACACAGTAATCAATAACACTAATTTTACAAACGTAATAGTAATTACGTTTCATTTTATCAAGAAAATTGTAGAAATTTTCTCAAGTAAAGTAGATATTTGTGTTTTATTTTAATGAATTTTTATATTTTTTGTAATAATTAAAAAAAATTTTAATCAAAAGTTTGAGATCAATCACATTCTTCTTTCATGATAAATGCTTTCAATCTGATTAATTTGTTTACGTTCTACATTCTTTTCAATAAAGATTGAGTAACGTTGTCAGATTAAGGTAAACGACAAGAAATCACAATTTGTACCATTAGGAGTTTAACACAGTAGGTGGGGTACCATCTACGGTAAAACTGGCGTCAAGGGTGAAGTGAACCAAAAGGCGAAGTTTTATTAATTACAGATCAAATTTGTAAAGTTATAATTCTTAACATTATATGGAAGCAGCAGAACACTTGTTGCAGATTTTAGGAACAAAACGACCAAAATGGTTAATCCAAATCCAAACCGTGCAGCCGTTTCTAAGATAAGTAATAATTTGGTAATGTGATAATAACCGATTTAATTAATTCTATACCAAAACTTTAGATACTGGTATATTAAATATTTTAATAATTTGGACACGAATTAGGATTATTATTATTTATTTTTACTTTACATCTTATGAAATAAGATGAGGAGTTATGCGACGATTTCCAAACCGAAAAATTTAACACCTTTTTTTTCACTTTTTTCGACGAATTAGAGTTAGTACGTTATAATGAGGCAAAAAAAGTTTTATATCCGACGGGCGGCTGGATTCATTTATGAATTCCAAAGATCTGACTAGATATTGGGCATAATCTATGTCGCCAAAAGGGTTGTTAACCTACACAGATTTTCGTGTTTTTAAAATATTCAGAAAAATATTCATTTTTACACATTTTTGTTTAAATAAAAAGTTGTTTATAATTTAATTATAATTGACAATTTTCGTATGCAGGCACAATAAAATTAAATAACTTAGAGGTGTCAGATGGAAACCTTATATGATATAAAATTATAAATCAGTTATTTAAGAACTTATTAGTAACAAAATAATGAACTTACATTGACAATGTTAATTTTGTATTTACCGATTTTATATTTATTTTTGTAAATATTGAGTATTTCTTGTAATTGTTACGCAAAGATGGCGACCCTTGTGATCGACTCTTAATATTTAATTTTCAAAAAATTTGTTGACTGAGCAAAAGCAAAGATTAATAGATTACTACTCCTACATGTCATGATAGCACGAGGTGGCAGTAGATGTCGCGCCAAATTTATTGATTAATAATTTCATACATGTCAACTATAAACAAATTGTATCTTAAAAGGTTAAAATAAAAAATAATGAAAAACATTAATTCAAAAGATAAAGTGTACTTTCGATAGTCATTTGATTTTGGCCAAGTTAATATTTAATAAATGTGGATTGATCGCTTAATAAATAAGCGGTACCAGAAGTAGGGAGCTGCATTGAATATTATACAATTTATTTGTTCACTTCAACCCTGATACTTAATAAAGGATCAAATTGATTAAAGAGTTAAAAAATAGTTAAGTTTAGAAGTTCTGTAAATTAATACTAATAGTACAAAACAGTTTGAAATGTTTTGTGTTAAAATATAATATGTAAATAAAATTTGTTGCTTATTTGCTTAATCTTTCAAAAATTATTGGTGATTTTGTTTATCTTGGGTCGTACATTCCTCCTTTAAGTTTATTTTAATTATCTAGAAATTATTATAAATCAACTATTAATTATTGACACGTTAAAATTGATTAATGAATTGTTACATGTATACGATAATTTAAAAAAAACGCCAAAACACGTTACCCGTATTCACCTCCACTTTTAAATCTTAGAAGTTGTTTTAAAATTAATTATAAATTTTTAAATATTACAAAATTCACCCTGCGTTTACTCTCAAAAATTACTTTAGTAACTGCGAAGTTTGTTGTTGAATGTCATTTTTAATGAAACTAATAGTTTTAAAGACAGATTTAAAAACATCGGTAAATAAGGTTTGTTGATTTTAAGTTTTTAAACATCACTTTTCGCACTATGAATTATAACTGTGACATTATCGGTTTTGGTGTAATGACATCATCGTCCATTTTTCTTAAATAACAACCAAAATATTTTTGCTTGTTTTTGAGAAAACGTCTTGTTACTTAAATTGTAGTATTAAAAGATGGGATGTTTTTGAAAAATTGACATTTATTTCAAAACTTGCAACATATTACAATAGATAGTAATTTCTTAGTTTTTAAACAAATTTTCAACTGAAATTCGAGACCCCCAAAAATTATTTAGTTTAACCTCAGTGCTTTGAGTTTTTGGTTTAAAGAAGAAAAATCATCCGAAGCAGCACCAAATATTTCAATAACATTTATGCATATAATCGTAATATTTTGTCTATTGGAAATATGTGTTATATATTTATTCGTGTAGGTTTATATTTCAGAAATTAAAAATATTTGGTATGCCAATATTTATAATATTTACCCAAATTGTGACATAAATATTATTTAAAAACAATAATTTTACAGAATTTAAGAAATATTATTTTAAAATGAGTGGAAAACAAATATGTTGAAAAAACATTTTTTTATGTGCCATTGAACGTGGAATTTCATGAGAATTCTAATGATAACGTTGTAGGTATCTAACTCTTACTCAAAATCCGCAAAAATCCGTAAGAGTTAGATACTTACAACCTAGTTATTAGAAAGCGTCTACGTTCAACGGCACATAAAAAAATATCCATGAACAATTTTTTGTATTCTTGTCTTAATTATCTGTTTCCCATTATTTTGCTTTGCTATTTCTTTAACCTACTATTTTTTTTTCGTCATTGTCATAACTGGCGCTTGACCAGTCCATTATATGTCGTCATGCAAATGGCTGTGCTGTTATATTTTATGTTCTTATTTACTTTCTATAATGTTTACACACTTAATTCACATTATTACATGTGAACACTAGGGTGGGTAAGGGTTAGCATGTTTAGGTTTTAGTGGTTTTTCTAAACCTAGAAGTAAATGCTTTGCCAAGACAAACTAATCCACTATTGCGCACAGTTTCGTCACCACACTATACAGGTTTATACTAATCTTCTGGGGCACCATACAACCAACACTTACATCACAATACAATATTTGTGTAATGTACCATACGAGTAAATAAATAATTATTGTTCGTTATTTACTCTTACGTACGATATATAAAGATAAAGCTGCCGATATTGGATGCATTGTATCACCTTGGTGGTACCAATACACCGATAAATTCAAATTTACTTTCAGATTTAAATATAGCCTTTATTCAGGATAATTATAAAAATTTAGCGTAAATAATTACAGGGGCGGATGTAACGTTTTAATTTGTTGTTAAATTATTGTAATTATAGGGGTATATACCTACGGTCTTAGTTCCATCTACGTAAATATGGATTTTTAACTCTTTGTAAATCCCTGACTTCCATTCAATGTAACTGTAATTTTACGATGTTTAATAAACATGTGAAAACCAATATATACAAATGTGGATTTATGAGACTCACTAAATATGTCATTTGCAATACATACAAATCTAGTTTTAGTTGAGTACGCCTCTGGTTAGTTATCTGTGACACATTTGATTCGTCTGGTGTCGCCCCCTATGTTTGAACGCTTTTCTGTCATTTCCGTTGTTCGTGTTTGAAGGAAATCATCCTCCATCTCAAAAGCTGTAGTGAATCCACATTTTCGGTTCGTATTCGAATTAATTAAAGTCATCCATTAAGTAAAAATGTTTTAGGTGTCGTGAATTATACACAAACATTGTGGATGCTTGGCGATTACAAATATTTTCGTTAGTAGTAAATTCTCTACAGGTTAGTTTTATAATGCAAATGACACATGGTTTTCCTAATTAGGAATTATCATTTTACAGTTTGTTTTTTATTTTGTCCTTTTACGTTTTTTTCTTCGACTTTTGGTTTCTGGTTAGTTCCTGTGGATACAACTTTGTTTGGTTGGTTTGGAGTCGATAATTCTAAAATCTGAGGGGCGAATAAGCAATTTATGGTGAACATCTAAGGGATGCAGTGAAATTGTAACATCGTGACAAGTTTATGGATCATAAGCGAAATTAAAATAAACACCTATTGAACGTATGCAGTTACACCATCTCGTACCTCTTATTATGGGGTCTGTCTCAAAAATCAATTGGTCACCTTCGCTTAGTTAAATATAGAAGCTCGGGAATCGGGTTCTGCAAGTATTTGGCAGACAACAATTGAGACTCCAACCACTCAGCTAAGTACTCTCTGTCTGCTTCACAGACCTTATAATTTTGTGTTAGTTGATCAGTATGTCCCCGGATTGAGTTTACATAGGTATGATTGACCAAAAATTTTTGAATTGGAATTTCATATTTTGGGATTCCGCCCTGCTTGGTCTGAAACTTATTATTAGTTTACTCGATTTTTTCAAGTCAAGTGGGCCTTGACAGTCGAGCAAACACTATTTTAGTTCTAGGTAAACTACCATTTTGTTCATAGTACGCCAAAGTATTACTAAAAAAAGTTGTTCAGAATTAATAGTTATGGCGTTATGCAAATTTTCAGAATGATCGGTCTACTTTGATAAAATACAGTATTGGTCAGTTTCCTTTTGTGTCAACTTTATCTTCAACTTCGTTTTGTGTCAACTTTGCTTCAGTTTAATTTTAAAGAAACAAATCTGCAATTGACACTACAATCATACCTTGAGAATGGTTAATGATCACAAAACAAAAATATAAGGAATTTTTGTTAAATTATTAAAACTAAAAACAAGTATTAAGTTATTCTATTAACCCTCCACTTTGTCGCAGCATAATTCAATCCTACGTCGCAGTTCCTTAAAGCTATTCCTAATTTCCTGAATTGGTATAGCCGATATAGCATCTGTTATACGATTTTTTAATACTTCGGCATCATTAGGTAAATTTTTGCATACACTACTTGTTTTAAACGTCCCCACAAATAAAAATCGGCAATATTCAAATCTGGGCTCCTTGGGGGCCATAAAACTGGTCCATTCCTACCCATCCAACGGTGACCAAATTTATGGTTTAATCAATTCACAACAATTTGTGAATAATGCGCCGGACAACCATCGTGTTGGAAATACATTGATCGCCGATAATTGAGAGGCAACTCACCTAAAGCGTCATCGAAGAAATTGTCTAGCATATTTAAGTATGTATGCTGATGTATGACCGAACAGTTTTGAATTTCAAAATTTAACTCAAAATGAATGAGTGTCCTTTTTATAT
Organism: Abscondita cerata; assembly: GCA_030710515.1. Classification (NCBI taxonomy): domain Eukaryota; kingdom Metazoa; phylum Arthropoda; class Insecta; order Coleoptera; family Lampyridae; genus Abscondita; species Abscondita cerata. The sequence goes on along the minus strand of JALBCR010000866.1, from coordinate 248,775 downwards.
GTATCTATGGTTATGTAGATATCCTAGATAAAAGTCACGTGTAATTTTTATTAAAAGGAATTTTATTCAAAGAAAATATAATCTAAAAATAATCAACTCTTTGAAGTGGAGTAGCCCTGTATCGTTTTTAGTCATAACTACATTCGAAAATTGTTTACCGCACGAATGCATGCGTCTGAAGTAACATTCTCGCTGGAGACGTGCTACCAATGGTGCTACCCTTCCCAGCCAATAACAACGTTCACGTTCGTGTTCACGTGCATATCACCATTTATCACGCTGCATATCACCATTTACGCACTTTTTTGTATTTACGTACACTCTATAAGGTAACTTTTAGTGGTTTACGGGTGTGTTGGTACGGCTTACCATTTATTGTTACTAGTGATCAGGTGATCACATCGTAGTGGTATAGCGTAGTGGTACAACGGTAAAACGTGCGTCTGATTTATTATATATTTCTGCCTTCATTGTTTATTTCTGTTGTTATTCTTGTTGTTATTTAGTGTTTATTTCGTTGTTATTTTTGTTGTTATTTAGTGTTTAGACTTTTATTAAAGTCAAACACGATATTTTCGTGATTGTGTTTGAACTGAATTGTTGGTGTTTTCAAAACTAATATTCACGATTTTTGTAGAGATGTAAGTAGATACCAAATTACCATTTATTTGTGCATAACAATTATATTTTAGTTTATACATTGAAATTTGCATCTCGATTTACATAAAAGGTGAATCAGGATGGGTAGAAGTAGATTGTGGCGCCCAAAGAAAAATAAGAAGGCCAAGAGTATGAGACGCGTCTGGGAACTTCGTCAAAACTATAAAGCAGTTAACATTTTCGAAGACCTAGAGATGCAGAGTGACGATGAGTTAACGGAAGCAACAATTGCACAACCTTCTTTACAGCATGAAAGGTAGAACTAATAAAATATTTTTCTGTTCTATATATTATTTTCTAGTTTCATTAAAGAAATGGATGGTATTGAGGTTGACCATTCAGCTAATCCTAATTGGTGTACAAAAAAACATATTCTCGCATTTTCCGAAATACTTGTGCCGGTGCAAATCATAGAAGTGGGATTATATCGTCAGATAAATACGATGTGTAAGTTAAAGCAGATATCTACAAACAAAATAGTAATAATTTAATTTTTTTTACAGCATTATGTCGCAAGAATATTGTGTAGAAAAAGATTCTTCATGCAATCAATCACCGATACAAGGCAACCGTATTGTCGAATTAGGCTACGTTTTGAATTGGGCAATCACCTTGCAATATGAACACTCAAAAATTTGTACATTGGGTCAATTATATATTGCTGAAGAGAAACGTAAGAATATGGGTTTGGTGAGCTGCATAGTATTTAAGTGCACTATGTGTGAAAAATTATACAACATTATACTGAAAACCCAAACAAAACTACTTCGGATATCAATTATGGTGCTGTGTGGGGAACTCTAGCAAGGGAATACTTTCAGCCATTTCGAGGAGATGGTCAGTTGCATGAATATTGCGTCGATGCCTGACAAAATGTTTTATGACATTGAAAACCGTCTGGGAAAAGTAAGTTTACCTGTTATCAGTATTATCTTGAAATCCCTATTACAATTATAATTTATTTAACAATAAAATAAGTCAAATGCTTGTTTAATTGGAGAATTTTCCCACTTACATTTTTAATATTCTTATATAGTTCAAGGATGTTCGTAAGGTTATGTTTAGTGTTTGTTTTATTTATGCAGGAATGGAGGACATCTGTATGGAAATCCATGGAAAATGCTGGACTAAAAGAAAAGACAATGCCATAAGTAAAGGGCAAATATGTTCTGACGGCACACCATGGATAACAGTGTAGGTAGACGGATCATGGAGCAAGAGATCCTATGGAACAAATTTTAACTCTTTGTGCGGAATGATTGGAATTGTAGGTCGTTTCACTGGCGAGTTACTATTCATTGCAGTTCGGAACAAATTTTGTTCAGTGTGCTCGTAGCGAACACAAAGGCGAAATAATTAGAGAACATGTGTGCTACAAGAATTGGTCAGGATCTGCTCCTGCTATGGAAGCGGATATGGCCGTAGAAGGATTTAAACTAAGTGAAACGATGCATGGAGTTCGCTACATTCAATTTATTGCTGATGGCGATTCCAGCGTTTTTGCAAAATAAAAGAGAAAGTGCCATATGGAGAATATGTTCGAAAAATTGAATGTACAAATCACGCCATCAAAAATTATGGAAAAATTTAAGGAAAATTAAAGGAGACACTAACATCAATTTGTCAGCTAGAAAATTGTTAACAATAGAAAAAATAAAATTATTAACCAAAACGAGCCAAGTGTTCTATTTACGAGCACTCTAAAAGGAAGTTCAAAACGTCCAATTATTTCGAATCATTTTAAGAAACGATGTTCACCACGTTTTTGAAATCATAGTGAGTGCACACCTGACATTTGTAACAATCCAGGAGATATGTCCGAAAATAAGATAGACCTTCTAAAAGAAACTCGATTATATGAGCACATATTTGGTAATATAATATGTAAATAAATTAACGATTTACTAATACTAATTTCTGCTTTTGTAGGTGCCCTTAATCTGTTACTGCGAAAAGCCCATTTATTGATTCAAAATGAAAATAATAATGCCGCGGAACGGTTAATGAACATTGTTTCTCGTTTTAATCTTGGAAAAAGATTAAATTTAGTGCAACGGGGATCTTACGAAAGACGTATCCATTTGTCTGGATTGAGATTTAATAAAACTTTCGACTGGCATTCAAGTCCATGGAGACGTTGTACTGGTAAAAGTCCCGGAAAGTATTTTAAAACCTTCATCCAGAAACATATTGAAAAAAGTAATGCACCATACAGGAAAAGATTATTCGTAAAAATAATCCTCAACAAAGAAAATGTCAAAGTTTTCAAAGGAATACTGATTATGGCCCCAGTGTTCAAGAACCAATTGAAGCAGAAGACGTCGAATTTATGAACATTGAAGTACAGCAATTGGTGCATGACTTGCAGGTACTTTTACATTAAAATGATTAATGTTGTAATATGTGTAATATGTATTTACAATAAGGTAACAACAGAAAGGCGAAACATCATACAAGAGAGCTCAGTTGGACAATTTGGAGTCCAAATTTTGAGACAGAAAGGACGGAAGACGACTGACATCGTCATCGTTATTCGAACGCGTTAACAAACGAAGGCCTCATGCGCCCGCGTCATTCCATAGTGAAAGCTTGTTTGCAGCCGACATCTTTCTCTACTGATGCTACGGAATATGGAATCGCTAAAGAAGCAGTCGCTCGCAACTTGTTTATGGCGGAAACGGGTCAAACAGTAATCGAATCAGGCTTGTGGATTGATGAGAACTATGGTTATCTAGCTTGTTCTCCGGATGGTTCGTTCAAAATTTGTTAATGATTAATCTAACCTTGCATATTTTAGGACTCGTAGTAGGAGACGATTCTCTAGTAGAAGTAAAATGTATATATGCACCAAATAAAAAATTTTCGACGCTACTGGAATTAATTAATTTGTTAAAGAGCAAGACGTTTCTAAAAGTAGAAAATGGGCAGCTACAATTGAATAAACGTCATTCTTACTATTATCAGGTAACGACTATAATAGTTTGAAGAAGAAATTTATTTCATTAATTTCCAGATACAAGGGCAGCTGAACATTACTAAGCGACAGATATGCTATCTTGTAGTGTACGTGAACGATAGGATACCGCTATTTATTGAACAAATTATGAGATGAAGTTTTCTGGCAACAGAAAATGTTGCCATTTTTAACAAAGTTTTATTTTAGAATGTATTGGACCAGAAATCATTAGAGGAAATTTAAAGAAAAATTTGAAATGTGTCGATCCGCCATACATTATGGAGGCTATTCAGAATAACAAAGACAAAAAATAATCATAAAGTAATTAGAACTTGTTAATAGTTTTGTAATCTAATAAGTAAACATATTTACAAAATAAGAATAATTTATTTGTCCTAATCTCTTTATTTTCACGTTTACCAAATTTTGAAATATGCATTGACTTATTTATTTTATTTATTCAATTCAATTCCAATTATTTATATATTAAGTATAACAAAAATGAAATATAAAAGTGGAATTAATTCTAAAAGCATATTATATAACGTATACTTGGGGTCGGTTGCACAAAACTTAATTTTAATAAGTTATAGAAAATATTTGCAATGCTTTATCTTTTTATTAATTCATTGTGTAACTGACTCTTAGGTGCTATATTCGGAATGTTTTTAAAAATATGACTCCAGCTGTGGAAACATCAAATCTTACAATATGCAATTAACAATACACAATAATTATGGTTGTGCATGTTAATAAAAGTTCATATTTAAATTACATATTGCATGTTACGAAACAAAATTTAAATAGCGCTTCATCTAAGCGTCCTACAAAAGTAATACCCTCTCGTTTGAAATGGCTGAACTATAAAGCCATTTATCCAATATGGCCGTCCTCCTCTTCTGTCACATTCATACTTTTACGATAGAAATCTAAGATGATGTACACTAATTATAGTTTTTATTTTCACAAATAGTCAAAAATTTAATTATCTAGGGTTTCATATAGTATTAAACGAATTTCATTATAAAAAAATCATCATATTACGCATTTTTAAACGCCTGGTTTTTAACTATTATTCACTGTTTGTGCTTATAACTTCCACAATACCTTTATTAAATATTATATTTTTAAACTAACTTTATAAGACGAGTCAAACTATTTCCAAAAAAATTTGTATCTTGAAAAGTATCACAAATTTGGTAGTAGAAATAAATTGTTATCCCCACTCCACGAGTGGCCCTCTTAATAAGCTTCTGTACAGCCATATGTGATACATAAATATCTGGAAATTTTTCATTAAATCTTTCAATCACGTAACGGTAACTTTTTCCACGTCCATAACACTGTACTAAATATATTCTCTGTTCTAACGTTAGCATTTTATTGTAAAATATTGTCATTACTTCGCAATAAAAATCAGTTTTGTGATATTACTTTAACTTTATTAAAGATAACGACACATGTCATACTACAATAAACACTTGACATGTAATCGATGTTTTTGTTTTTGTAAATATTAAGCCACCTCATGCTATTATTGCTGTTTAAATTTCAATACTCACCAACACTGGAATTTATCAAAGTAGGTCATTCATTCTGAAAATTTGCATAACGCCATAACTGTTAATTCTGAACAACTTTTTAGTAACACTTTTGGCGTACTGTGAACGAAAAGGGCAGTTTACGTAGAACTAAAATAGTGTTTGCTCGACTGTCAAGGCTTATTTGACTTGAAAAATAGAAAGTAAACTAAAAATAAGTTTCAGACCAAGCAGGGCGGAATCCCAAAATATGAAATTCCAATTCAAAAATTTTTGGTCAATCATATTGTAAACTCAATCCGGGGACATACTGTATATATTTACAAAAACTGGTGAAATATTTGAAAACAATCTCTGTAAATATATAAACTGTTAACAAAACTATGTTTGTATGAATTGCAAAAAAATATTTATTAAGGCAGTATATTTTCCACTTTGGTGATTGTCTGTTTTTCTATTATTTTGTTTACTATTTCTTTTTCCTACTATTTTTTGTCATAGCCGTCACTGGCGGTTGGACCGATCCATTATATGTCGTCATGCAATAGCTGTGCTGTTATATTGTATGATCTTATCTACATCTATAATGTTTACTCGCTTAATCTATATTATTACGTAAGAATACTAAGGTTTACCTAAACCTTAAAGCAAATGCTTTGCCAAGACAAACCAATCCACAATTACACAATACTTTGTGCTGCTTGGGTAATTTGGTTCAATAACAAATTTAATATTACATTCTATTATTGTTAAACAAATGTTATCAAAACTAAGTGCACGTTTTTAAAAAAAATTAATTAAAATACTAACATTCAAAATATTTATTTTTATAAATCTTATTCTCTCTAACCCCTAACGCTTATGTCGTTTTGGACGGCATAGAAAATTTCTTTAAATCATTTAATGTTTTATTTGTTCTTATTCAATTTTAAATTTTACGACTCATTTTTTTCACTCAAATTCACTTTTCTCGATGAAAAACACAATTGCCGTAAGACGTCTTTTTTTAACACTAACTCGATTGCAATTTTTAATTCAACCATATTTTAAAAACGATTAGTGGATTTTATTCGTCGACTGTTAGACGTCGGGCATTAATTCATAAAAAACTTTATAATTTTAAACTTGATTTGCTAAACGTCAAACTGCAAGTTCCTCTATTCTTAATTCACTTCCTTTCCACACTTCGAATTAATGTCTGGATTCTTGATCTTAAGTTTGGTTACGAATTGTTTTTCACACCTGCACTGAAAAAATTTAATCTTTCCACGTTCTTCTGACGCCAAATAGTTTTTACTTTAGTTAATTTTGTAACAAATTTAAATGATGAATGTTACAGTACTTTCGATCTCAACAGGATACTAATCCAAGAATGTAAATCTGCAAGTGTATTGATACTAGAAAAGTAATCTACAAGCACATCTAATTCTAAAATTGTAAATACTTTACACAAAAAATAAATAATACAGTAATCCGTAGAGACATTATTTTACCAAAAATATGTCTACGAATTATCGTGAAAAAAACGCCATCAGCTGTTTTGTAAACATCTCGTGCAAATTTTTAAAAAATCGTTAGATTTTAGGGGTTAGAAAAGAAAAAATACCTCTAAGAGACTTAGAAGTCTCTAAATATGAAATTTGATTCAAGTTGTTCTATTCGTTTGTCCTCTAAGTGAGAATGCATACTGTAGTGATTGCAATTCGATATTTAACAAAATACATTTAATTAACTTCTAAATTTGTGACGGTCATTTGGTATTAATAGGAATTTACTTTTTTTATGTCGTAAAATTGACTTTTGGGAGGACATTTTCCGGTTTAGGTAATTGAGGTTGCGTCCGTGCATTTCTATAACAATTACTTCATGTACAAACATTTATAGGGAGTTTGTAACTCTGTTAGTTTCCGACCCTGACAAAAATTGAAAAACACGTTCTTTCTTTACCTGTAGGTTGACATACAAAGGTGTCGTATTTTGAGAATAGTTAAAACTTGAGGTATCCGGATTCAATAATTACTTATTGTTGGATACAAAACCTAAGAAAAAGTTTTCACTAAACTGAAGGACAAACATACAACATTTTCTTGAGTCGTGAGCATTACTTCTTAAAAAATCAGTTTTTCCAAAGGTGCTAAAGGATTGTTGATATTAATGTGATTAATTGGTACACCATAATCCTTTAAAAATCTTTTTATTCAATAAATAATACTACCGGTTTCGATAGCACGTGCTATCATTTTCAAGTTCCAAAATTAACTAAAACTAAGACATTGTAGTTGCAATATAAAAATAATAACAATTAGTTCAATAATAAAATGGCTAACCAACTATGACTTACCAGACAAAAATAATCATCATAATAACTTTAATAAAAATTCAGTAAAACATTTTAACAAATTGCATGTTCTGTGACCTCTAAAACAGACGAATTAATATTAGTTACAAACCAAAATAAGGATGAAAACGAAAATAGTGACACTTAATGAGGTAGACAACAACAGATCAGAATAAAATTAAAGGAATCTAAGTGACAAGTTGAATATAATTGAAAATAGAAGATTAATAATTATCGATATTTTTGACAAAATCTAGGTAGGGAAAGTCTAATTGAATATTTAGTAAATTGCTAGTGGTTAAATTTTTTATTATATAAACTTTGTCTAAATTCAAGATAATGTGATTATTGTTGTGTATATGTAAATGTTTATGATCCGTATACAAATTGAAATCATGACCAGTTTCAAGAATATGTTTAGCAAAGTTCGAATTACATGGTTTTGATAATCTAATAGCGCGATCATGTTGTTTTAATCTTGTAATAAAAATTCTTTTAGTGGAGCCAATATAAATTTTAGAACAAGTAGAACAATTAAGCTGGTACACTCCTTTAATGTTATCATGATCGGGTTTGTCAGTATTATTCTTAAGGTTATTTAGAGGGTTAAAAGTGTGAAAAGCCATTTCAATACATACATTATGTAATAATTTTATACATCTTTACAAAAAATTTAATGTTCAAAACGATTGCAACCGTCCACGCCTTTTTTCTAGTTGCGTAGTTATCGGTGCAACTAATAACTATTTTGACTTTATTAATTTTATATTTGTAATAAAATAAAGATATGATTTGAAATTTTTAAAACGAAGTTTTAATGCAACTAAAATAATGAAACGTACAATTTTTATTTATTGATTAAATATATATTTATGAATTTTATTTAACGCAACGTGCACGTTTAAAGCGACTTAAAATATAATTCCGCTGCAATTTTTCTTTTTATATTTAAAATATACAAAATATTGATTACATTCTTAATACACTAACCTTACTTATACTTACGTAATGAGAGCAACTTTCTGCGACCGTGAACCTCTATGACCTGGGTTTTATACAATGTTTTTTGTTTGATATTGCCATTAAATACTCTTCATATTTACTTTCCATTATTGGTGTATTTTCTAATAACTTTGTAATGTACTTTTTGGTATAACACCGTTTTTTTAAAAAACATAATTTACCCTCTTTCACTTCATTTTAGCATGTCGATTTATCCTTATACTAGACAATACACAAGTTTTTCCTAATACTATACAGTACACATGGTTAAAAAATTCATACATTGCCAACGACCTTGCACTCACTGCAATACGTAGTTACTCTATAGTCTGTTCAGAAACGAAGCGAAGTAATACATTAAATAGTTCATTTATTTTACATATAAGCGGTACACGATTTTGTATGAAATACATAAAAGATTTTAAAACTAGTTTTAGGATATACTGCTTCCATACTATAGTGTTACAACGTAAGTTATTTATGAATAGCTTCTAATCCGTTAACAATGGGACGTACCTGTTCTTGAGGTCTAAACTAAAGATCGTAAGCGTGTACATGGGTTTTGCTAACAAAAATTTACAATTGCGTTTTATTGTGTTTTATTGAAAGTAATTTTAAACATATCATTGTAATTATAAAACACATCGTTTGTTAGAAACCATTTTATAGAGTTTGAAAATTTAAGGTATAATAAAATATAGCAAGAACAAACTAAATTTATAAGAAAAAATAATAAATATATAATTTTAAAATACAGTTATTCTGAAAATTCATCTGTTTCTTCGGAAGAAGTATCATTTGACCGTATTGAAATTACAATAAGCTCTATAGTAACTTCTATCAAATTGTCAAGTTCCCACATTTTTTGTTCCTCTTTCATTGCGTGTTTTATACATTTTTTTTATTTTTCCGCATTCACATCACTTAAAGAAGTCATTAAAAGTTGTTAAACGTCACTTAATTTAAACGTGGCATTATTTCTCGCTACTGCACCATTCACCTGCGCCCATATTAATTCTATAGGGTTTAATTCACAATGGTATGGCGGTAAGCGTAGAACAAAAATATCACGTTTTGCTGCCATTTCGTCAACTGCATATCTTTTAAACTTTGTCCTAACACCTTGTACTAGACTTAGTAGTTCCTTTTTACCATATCATTTTTTGAAAGCAATATTTTTTGAGGAAAGCCATTCCATTATAACGTGTTTTTCCAGAAAGTTGTAGGTAAACGTTCGATTTGTCTGGAATGGTAGCTGGCATTGTCCATAACAATTACGGAACCCTTTGGTATTAAATCTAACATTTGTTCAAAATATTCCTCAAAAACATCTCCATTTATATCCTCGTGGTAATCACCGGTATTTTCCGATTCAGATATAGGTAAATCTCCCTCTACAAAGCCTTCGTCACTTCCTATATGCGTAATAATTAAGCGTCGCCCTTTTCCTGAAGGAGGTCTTAAACCTGTAGATAATCCTTCTAAAAAAGCCTGTCGTCCACTGGTTACATTTTTGTCTTGCCACATTTTCCCCACAATATAACCTTCATTTACCCACGTTTCGTCTAAATAATAAATTTTCTTGCCTTCAGAACGTAATTTAGAGATATTTCGTAGGTAATTTCTTCTCCAACATACAATTTCTTCCTTATCAATGAGAGCTGATTTCCTATTCATTTTTTTCCCATAAAAATTCAATTCGTGCAAAACTTGCCACAACATTGTTTTACTTAAATTGGGTATACCCTCTTCCTCTTTCACAACTGACACAATTTTATTTAATGTGGGTATTTCTTTTTAAAATAAAACGAATGCACTATTCTTCTAATTGTACTTTTCACATATTTGGGTATTTCAGTTTTTTTTCTACCATGAGATAAACTAAGCTCACGCACAGAAACTTTGTCTTCACGCAAAAGTCTGAATATTGTTGTTTCAATTTCAAATAATAATATAAATAATAATAATTGTACACATTGAGCACAATAGAATAATAGAATAAATTCAGAACTCGATGCCATTCCAATGAAACTCAATACTGCAGCGTAAGTACACCTTATGATATACTAATATGATAATAATCATTAGTTAGGCTATCGTTATAATTACATACCATATTTCTCCCTTATTTATATCATTAAGAACACATTAAAATCTATTAAAGTGTCATTCCAAATACAGTACATACTTTCTAGTTCAATTATTAGTAATTAATTAGTTAAAATTCCTAAAAATGTGATCGATAATGATATTAGCAATTTCTGATAAACAAGGTGATTCACTAGTGGTGGCCAAAAATAAACCCACGTATTATTTGATAAAAATTTTAAATTGGGTTTTTCATATAAAGTTTTTATCAGGAAAGCTTCGTTAAAAAGTTACAGGGTGGTAAACTTAAAAAAAATTAAAATTTTTTAGAATACCTCAAAAACTAGTGACTATAATAAACCGAAATGTTTAGACAAACCCATGTGTCAAATTTCAGTTTATTACAGTCAGTAGTTTATACCATTGCATGGAAGTAGGTGGAGGTCAATTTGAACATTTAATAAGATGAAATGTGTCAAAATAATTAATTAATGATGAAAGGTTACACATCTTTTACATGTTTAACCCTCTTTTCGAAAAAGTATTAATACATCGGTACGCCATTGGAATCTGTTAAACATGTTGATTTATTAATTCGCTTCGTTTCTGGACAGACGTTAGGTATGCAAGAGAATAATAAGCTAAAGTTTGATAAACATGTAAATGACACAAGATAAAATTTAATTCTTGGGTTCGCTCAAAAAAGTTGCAACGCGGGTAAATTATAAACCGAGCTTATTATACGTCAGTTTTCGGAAGGTTCATCTGTTTTGTAAATAAAAGAAATAAAAATTGTAAATGTTTAGTGGCATCTATTAAACTCCAAATTATTTTTACAATCCACAGGTGTGATGGGAACATACATTTTGATAAAATTGTAAACGGCCATCTCGATTTAATGTAGAAAACCACCCATATTATTTACTTAATTGATCAAAAGTTCAAAATGTTATAACCTTTTCAGTTATTTTTTTTATTGTTTTTCTATATTGAGGTGTTTGTTGCACCTTGTCATTAACACCTAAACGATTTAAAACTAAGTAATTATAATTACTCCACATGCGACGGTTTCTAAACCAAAAATTTTAACACACCTTTTTTAATTTTTCTTTTTAAATTTAGCACGTTATAATGAAGCAAAAAAAAAGTTCTGTCCTTCCGTCCGTAAACAAGATTTTTAAAAAAGTTTTCACGTAGGCTTTATTTATAATTCCGCAGATCTGATTAGATTTTGGTTATTCGTATTTAGCCAAAAGGGAAGTTAGCCTACATAGATTTTTTATACATTTAGAAATATATTTTACACATTTTTATATCAAATAAAAGTTGTTTGTAATTTAATTATGCAGAACTTTTCTGAAATTATTTTTTGATCCAATAAGTAATTACTGAGACATAACAATCACGTCATACTAATTGTATTATTAATATCTCCACCAATATCAATTATACAAAAAAATTTGAGGGAAAAAGGTTGTTGGAAATTTTATTATTTATAGCTTTTGTTTGAACCATTCTTTTCTAAAATGCAATTTTATTTCCGTTTTGTGAAGGTGATGTCTTAAAAATGTAGATGTCAACGTTTTGCCACTTATTGTAAAGGACTTCATTAGGGCGAAAAACGTTGGCAATAAACTACGTGATTACCTTTCAACACAGTCCAATTCCAAAATCGATACTGAAACGTTTAATTTGATTTTACAAATTGCTTCGAAGTGCACATTTTCTTCATAAATGTAGATTTTTTCCTACGTATTTGATTTTTACTTCACATAAGATGTCAGGAAAACCGTCCTTTAGCTATTTATAAACTTTGCATATGGGTTTTATATATAATAGTGCAGATCTGATTAGATTTTGGGCACAATCAATGAATACTACACTTTAACCTACATACATATTAGTAATCTTAGAATATTTACAAAAATATTTATTTTATATATTTTTTTCATGTTTTATTACAACATTTCATACTTTCCAAACGTTCTTTGACGTTTATAGTATAGTGGCGATGGGGAGTTCTGCAGTAAACGCTTGTTTTTAACATTTTAGTAGTTGGTACGAAGTAAGTGAAGGTATGTATTTATTTCTCGCCGTAAAAACAAGCAGAAGCTTTTACATTAATTCGAATAAATACATTGTTTCAATTCTTGTTTCACTAATTTAAACATTATAATTTACTGACAAAAATGCTGAAAAACAAGTTTTGTTCTGTGAGTAAATGACGTCATTTAATTTTCTTAATATAAAACTAAAAACTCGTTTACACGCACTTCTTTTTAGTCATGTCTTTTATTCATCACAAGTTTGCAATCCTCTTGTGCTTTTCTTATAATTTGATAAGTACAGAACCTTGTTGTAATAAAAGCAAGTCGGCGTTTTTTCTTTATACTAATTATAAAATAATTTACTTGCTTTGCCAGATTATCTGCTTCTTAAGTAGGTAAACTTCAAATAAAAGATAATTTTTATGTTTTCTTGGCTTTAATAAAAGTAAATAATATTTATTTGTACAAAAACATTCTAATCTACAAAATTTCATTAAATGCTCTTGCTTTAATAATTTTTGGGAATACAGGTTTAAACAAAAAAAATTCGACTTTTAAATTTTATTTAAAAAAATTACCTACAAGTGAAATAATATGCTTATTGCAGATGCACTAAACTTTTGCTACGAAGGACTAAGAGAACTGTTTGCAATTTGTTAAAAGTACTAAGAAGCAGAAATTATTCCGCATTTTGCACGATAATCAAGAAAATTGAATAAGGATAAGATTTTGTAGCTCCACTTGATATAAGATCAAAAGCATACTTGAGAATAAATATAGTTTATGAAGCATAATCTGTTAGATGTTCAGCAAACATTGTTAGATAAAATGCATTTTATATCTAAACTTCACGTGATCAACAGTTACATACTATTAGAAAATGTAATTGAATACTTTATAACAAAAATTTAATTCGTTTTTCAAATGAAGTTTGTGTTATAAACCATATGTCCGTAATTTAAATTTGCTGCGCATTTTAATGATTTTACACCGTTCTTTAAATATTCAAAATTTGTTATTTATTAAGCACATACCAAGGTACGTATTTTTATATTAAGAATTTTTAAAATATTTTAAATAAATTTCATATTTATTTACTAACTTATTTTAACGGATTCTTTGAAGTTGATCGTCAACTATTCCTTTTTGTATACCTACCTAGCAAAAGTCAATAACGACGTTTGCTCTCTTATAAATTGGTTTATAAAAGGACTTTATTTCAAATTGTCCCGCAAGTCAATTTTCTTGAAGCATCGTTCACATAAAGTTACATAAGTTTATCGTAGACTTGAAATTGAAACAATTAAATGTGACTAATTTTGGAGCCCATAATAACCAAAATGTATGTTTCTCAAATTTGTTGTTTGGAATTTAATGTAATATTAAAAAAAAACGGTACAAAATACATAAAAATCTTAAAATATTGCATTATTTTTTAATGCTTTGAATATTTAATATTCCAAAATGTTTTTCGAAAGAGGACCTTTTTGTCAACGTTATGAATTAATAAAACACAGAATGCATTACATATTAATTACCTTGTAAATTCTGGACACCCCGTAAACAGATATTTAATACTCAATCATGAAATACATTCATCTAATATCCAACTATGTAGACTAAATTTGTAATGATTTGTTAGATTAGATTATAAAATAATGACTTTTTTTACTTTATATTTTAGGAAAAGTCTAAGTAACTCCAGAACACCAGAACACTCTGGGTTTAGATATAAGGAACTTTTATAAAAGTATACCTTATTTTTTACGGGTAATCAAAAATCACCCTAAAATACAGGGTTTTTTGGGCGTTTATTCATGAAAGTGAGGTGAATAAACTGGGATAAAATCCCATTCAATAAGGGAGTCAGTGAGATACTTTTTAATATCTGATGAAAGAATCATTTTTTTAGATGATCTCAAAAGCCTTTTATCAATTCATAACAACTAATAAAATTACGTCTATTATCAGAATATAATTTTGAACATTTTCCACGGCGAGCTACAAATAGCTTTAACCCCTGAATCAAAAAATCAGTGCTTAAACTCATATGTTCTAAATAGACAGCTTTACTTGCTAAATAAATAAAGAGAGCTGCATACCCTTTTCGGGTTAAAATACTCCTTAAATGAAAATCTCTTAATTTAAATGGTCCAACAAAAGAAATTGTGGTCTTTTCGATGTACCAATTGATGTAGAACTCTGGTAGCTAAATATGGCAAACACGTTTCCCATAAGTGACTGTATTAAGGCGATACAATAAAATTGGAAACTCTTCCGAATTGCGCCAAAATATCATCTGGTAAAGAGCATCGTTACGGTTTATGATAATCTGCCGATACAGTTTTTCAATATTTGCAGTCATAACATACCTTGGTAATCGAAATAGAATCAAAATTTCAACTATATTGGTCTGCAAAGTTGGACGTAGATGCTGAATTATTTAGAGATATTCCAGATGTTGTATTTGCTGAAGCATCGAAAACCACTCGTAACTTTTTTTTTAATGGTCCATCTTACCAAATTCCATGATGTGGAATTATATAATAACTGCTAGCAATAAGTGATATCTTATTGATTTCTAAAAGTGATATATGATTTAGGTTCTCATACTCATGCATACATTTGCAGTATTCAATTTTTAAGGCATTATCGGAACGAAGACGTTTCTCTAAGTTAAGAAACCGACGAAATGCAATATTATACGAATTTCCAAGAACTTTGGGTGACATTTTAAAATTAATGTTTACAGAAAAGCTACCATTAGGCAAACGTCGTACAACGGCAAGAAATTGTTTTTCACAATCTTCTTCTTCGTACGTTCGAATAGGTTGACAATGAATGAAGAAAACGGATGCTGACAGGATGACATAAACAAGTCCAGGTAAATGAAACATGTGATCAGCCACATCAAAACGTTTAATAAGATTCTCATAGACGGAAATCTTATGTTCAGAATGAGGTAATCGATTAATGACAATTGGAATTATGTGTACTACCACAGTCATTACATTAGATCTTTTGAATCTAGAACAGATATTTAATATGACACTACCAGACGACATCGATGGGTTAGACGACGAAGGACATTTGATTGGAATACGTTCTTAGTTCCGGCACAAATGTAATAAGAACACATCTGATTCGCTTATAAAACTAGACTGTGCCCTAGAATCAAGAAGAGCTCATAATTGGTGAAATCGTCCGAAGCTATCTTTCACAAGAATTAAAACAGTTGGAAGAAGCAATAAACAGGATCTATCGTTGATTGAATTTGCAATAACAAAGTCATCACTTGAGTCTTCGCCGACTGCTGAAGATGCAATTGCACACGTTTTAGGATGTAACAGAGTTTTGTGCCTTTTATTACAAACACTGGAGTTGTGTTTTGACCGACAATTATTTAGCAAATAACCTTTGCCGAAACAATTATAGCAACGCGACGCCTTGTTTACGGTTTTTTCGCGATCTTTCAAATTTAATTTAAGAAACTCTGAACATTTATTAATAGTATGGCCTTGTGAACAAAAAAAACATTTAAAGTTTGTCATACCATTACATTTAATGTCAAACTGATTAGGTTTTGATTTAAGTTTTGAATTGTCTATTAAGAGATCAACCGCATTAGACTTTTCATCAAGGAAATGAAAAAGTTGATTTAAATCGGGCTTATCTATGAGGGCTACTTTTTCAGTTCACTCCCGTTTTAAACTTTATAAAATTTTTTTCGATTATCAATGAAATAATCCAAGGATCACAAAACGACGCGTACTCACCCAATGAATCTAACGTTTGAATAGTTTCATGAAACTTTAAAGCAAAATCTTTTAAGTTGGCAAAATTTCACTTACCGATTCACAATTGAGTAAATTTCTAATAATTGAACGAATAATGAAAAGAGGTTTGTTGAATCTTCTCGTCAATTGGTTATATGCGATGTCATAATTTTCCGCTGTCATAGGAATTAATTTAATTATCGAAGATCCGTCCCCAACGACCAGCGACTTTAGATTTGAAAATTTTTGAACTTGACTAATTTTTGGATTGAAATGAACTGCGGAGTTGTAAAGGTAACGAAACGTAATCCAATCTTCGACTTTCCCATTAAAACGTAGTAAATCAATTTTTGCCAACTTTACACATTTGTTGCATTTTTGAGTTTCATTTTACTTTCCAACTTGATGGTTTTTGATTGAATCTAAACGACTAATAAGGGCCATTTTGATTTCCAAGCGTGCTTGTATCGACATTCTCAAACTAATCTTCTATTTTTTGAGTGACATTCATACTTCGATTTGTTAGCCATGTATGTAACCGTTCGATCGTTTTGTCAATTTCAAAATTTAACGATTCGATTTGACTCAAAGTTACTGTATCTTGCAACTTCTTTGTATTATTTAAAAAGACGACAAACTCCTCTTCGTTGTTCGATAATCACGATCAACCATAATAACAAGTAATTCGATTGCAATTAAGTCTCTTCAAACTTTTAGAATTTGCAATTAGACTTGCGATGTGTTTTATAATTTGATAATAGTAATTAAAAATTTGATTGAATGACTTGAATATTCGATTGCAATTAGACTAGTACCAAATTACCAAGTCCCTGTTCGGGCGCCAAAAAATATGTTGATATGTTGTATGAATAAATAACAAGTTTAAAACACATTCTTTACTTTTAAAAAAAACATCGATATTATTTATTTTCACAAACTGACAATGACAATTTTATGGAAATAATAATTAATGATTTTGCCGAACACTTAAAATATAAAAATACCTAATCAGGGAAATCAACGTAATTTATTTAGCATTGAATTCGCGTTCGTATAAGAAATATAATTGTTTTCGAGCGTGGATTGTAAAATTGCATGATTTTAGTCATTGTTAAAACAAAAACCTCTTCTGGAATTGGACAATGTCGAAATGGTAACCGTAGTTGCCAACGTTGGTAATAGTTAATAATTCTACTTTGATGCCAAATCTTCTTCCTTTTTTTAATAAGAAAATCAAAGAGAGTATAGATATCATTAAGCATTTCAACAATTTCAATCGCGACAGCGGTTTCAACTATTCACTTTTGTGAGTTCCTATCATTAATCCCACCGCTCTCCTATCTCGAATCAGTAAGCCCCAAAGTTAACAATTTTCTTTTACATAATACGGGAGTACTTCTCTAATTACATGGACTTCTTTTAGTCTAGAATCTGGTTTGGTTGTCAAGTTGATTACCTGACAATTACACCTCGAACTATCGTTTGATTGTTTCTCGCCATGATAAAATCACTTACGATAGGTAGCGAAACATTGTGGCAACAATCCCTGAAGACGTTTTTGTTTTAACGATAAGTAGATTGCTTATTCAGCTTTGCCGCATTATATTTTTCTCGTGCTACCAGACACTAGTCTGTGATACGATCTAATTATTTACATATGTATCTTATTTGTAAGCTATATTATTACTATCTACGTATCTTAAGTCCCTACTACTTCAGATAAATTACTACAACTTATAGTGCTTCTAAGACGAGGGGCGCCTTGTCTTAGAATCACGTTTTTTTATCTGCGGCATCTTGAAAAAATTGTCTACGACCCCTCACTAACATTAACTCTAGGGTAAATATTTATTTATTCATTTTATGTGCAACTACAGGACAAGCCCAATTGGTACGATAAATATTAAATTTAATTAAGTACTTAATGTTTGTAATATAATATAATAAGAACTAAAAATTAACAATTTTACAATAATCAAACAAATTTTACAAAAAGAAACAAATTATTAAAAATAACGAATAAATGAACATATATAGTTAGAGAAGTGACTTATGAGTAATATCAAAACTTAAATATCTCATTTATTTGTTTTTTAAAGAATTTAATACTAGGTGTTGTAGATATCACATCAAAATTAGACGGCAAATTATTTGTAGACATAATACATTGATTAAAAGAAGAGACTTTACCAATACCTTTTTACTGGTTGATTGATAAAATGTTTTTTTTTATTTATATAAGAATAACATAGACAATAACATTATAATACAAAGTTAGACCACAGGTATAACCCCAAATCGGTCTACATAATTGAAATTAACAAAATTTACATTATCAGTCTTAAGTCAGGAGCAAAAAAAAAAATTACTAAATTTAAACGGTCAAAATTATTACCTATTTTCTAATACATTGATCAAAGTTTTTTTAAAGTTTCTTAAAGACATACTAAACACATCTAAATCACTTGCGTCAACATTATTATCGTTATCGTTAAGATCAGTAATGGAATTAAAAATAGCGGAACCATAATTGAAAATTGAATATTTTAGTACATCAGTCTTAAAGTTATGCATTAGTAGCAAACTGGAAGTGCTAGCTCTAGTGTTGATAGATCTAAGAACATGAAAACTTACTTGGCGTAACAGTGCTAAACAATCGATGTGTCCATTGATCAATTTAAAAAACATAGAATTGATGCATCCTGTCTAACAGATAATTTACAAATTCTGCATTCTCCTCAGAAGATCAGTGGGAGAGTCAAATGGACAAAAAACTTTATACTTTTTATAATACAAATACCTAAGGACTTTGTTCTGCACAATCTCAAGCATGTTTTATATTTAGTACTACTGGGAAACCAAACACCAGAGCAATACTCCAGTCTGGTTCTAATCAATGCGAAATAAAGCACACAAATTGCTTTGGTACTTGCAAAATCACGAGTACATCTTTTTACAAAACCAATTAATCTGTACGAAAAATTTACAATAGACTGAATATGTTCAACAAAAGAGAATTTATTTGAGAAAATTATACCTAAATCTTTGTGAGACTGTACTACTTCTAAATTATGATTGCTGATAAGATAGACTGGGTTGTAAATGGCTCTTTGATTTGATACTGATAAAACAACACATTTTTTGTATTCAGTAATAATTTATTCTCAATACACCACAAATTTAACTTATTTACATCTCCTTGTAATAATGTGCGGTCGCTTTCAGAATGAATACTACTATACAATTTCAAATCATCAGCATACATTAAGCAATTAGAAGAAAAAAATAGGTGGCAAATCATTTACAAAAATTAAAAAAAGAAGAACGCCAAGATTTGCCCCTTGAGGCAATAACAAAGTAAGTTTAGATCCACCAAGCCTATGAAGTATAAGCAAAATGAGGTCGTGATCTACTACATCAAACGCTTTCAAAAATTCCGTAATTCCAACATCGACGCGACCTCCCACATCCAGTACACTTCTAACATATTCAGAAAAGACTAGCAAATTGGTTTTAGTAGATCTGCCTGTGAAAAAACCATGCTGCTGGGGACATATAAAATTTCTAACACAATAATATTTTGTAAATGACATATTCAAAAACCTTGGAGGAGCTGTTTAAGATAGACACAGGTCTATAGTTAACTAGATTGGATTCATTACCTGATTTAAAAACTTGTGATATTTTTACAACTTTCCAAAGATCAGGATAAACGGCTGTCTTAATAGATACATTAAAAATATAACATAATTGTGTCGCGGTGACGTCCTTAAGTGTTTTAAAAAATAAGTAGGAATGCCATCGGGACCACTGCTCATTTTATTTTTTAGTTTGTCAAAAGCACCATTAACATCATTTATAGAAATTAGACCTAAATTAAAAGAATGGTAAATATTGTCACAAGCATTACTACTCGCCAAAATGTTATTTATATCATAATTCGATTTTGTTTGACTGTGGATAGACATGAAATAATCGGCAAAAGAATCAACAATCTCGTGGCCACTATATTTAATTCCATTATAATGCATTTCATCTAATAACTTAGTTTTAGATTTTAATAGTTTTGTATAAGACCAAAATTTTTTGGATCAGATGAAACAGAGTTTTCGGTGTCAACGATAAATTTTTTATAAGCAATTTCTATTTTATTTTTAAAAACTTTTCTAGCACATTTGAATCTGCTCAAAAAATTAGGAGAAATTTTACATTTTTTGGCACGCTTATTTTTGATTTTAATAAGTTTAATTATATCTGAATCAAACCAAACAGGATATTTACGTTCAGGCTTAATTAAACATTTAGGAACATATTTATCAATACAATTAAAAGAATCTTATGAAAGTATTCCACAGCCAAATTAATATCTGAAATAGCATATAAACAGGACCAGTCAGATTGAGAGATCATACATTTTAAATCTTCAATATTAACATTTTTTTATATTTGTAACAAATAGTGCTGCAAGGCTGGTTACATACTCTAGCCGTAACAAATTTATTTTTGGTAGTCGCACATGAATTAATAACGGGGGATGATGTTTATCGTCTGGAACTAGAGGATAACTTTCTCGATCAATTGTTACATTTGAAAGACTCGATAAAACTAAATCTAAAGTTCTGAAATTTGAATTCAAAATTTTATTAACAGAATATAATTGATAAAGGGATATAAAGCTATAAATATTTTGAATCTTGGAATTTAATTGATAACAAGCCAAATCAGTATTAATAGTGCTGTCATAAAATCGGGTACGTTAAAATCACCAATTACTAGTATGTTATATTTATGACAGTTACCTATTTCAAGTTGATCAGAAACGTAATTAAAAAAATCTGTGTAACATTGATTCTTACAATTCGGTTCAAATTAAACAGCTATCACCACAAAATATTTACTCCAATAATTAAAAGTACAAATAAGAGAAACAAACTTGCTGGTAGAGAATGATTTCACTATGCGTAGCGTTAGTAAGTCCTTAATCGCTACCATAACTCCACCCCCCTCACCAAACCATCACCACTACGAGCTGCTCTCCATACAGAATATCTACTATCTACGAGTTTATTGTTTAAGATGCCTCCATATAACCATGATTCACTCACAACCAATACATCGAAATCATTTACAAGGACGGCTTTGTAAAACTCATGTGTTTTAGTCCTTAAACTACGCACATTCTGATAATAAACAGATAGTTCACCGATGCTCATTTATAGATTAATGAAAATAGAAACATACAAAAATACAGATTGATTGAATTATGATAATAACCCTATAATGTTATCCAAACCAGCTTGCACAGTAATTACTAGAGTTTTAGGATGATCAGTTTTACGAAGAAATATCTTGCCTGAATTTACCCACACGTACTTCCAATTAAAGTCTTTTTTAAATTTTCGAGCCTTGGATAATAGAATTCTTCGTTCCAAAGTGAGTGAGTCATTAATATAAATTGCGGTGCTAGTCTGCAAACCAAGATGTGTAGTATTTAGATCTCGTCAAACTTTTTTATTAGCTATGAATTGATTTTTATCAGTATGCCTTAAAAATTTTACCACTACCGTTCCAGGTTGATCTATCAGCTTTATTTTTTAATTGAAAATAACTATCTAACATTTTAGGTTGAAGATCAAAATTGATGGCTTTGGATAGATTCATCAGAGCAGGAAGTATAGGTTCATTAGCCTTGATTGGTAGTCCCTGAATCTCTACAGAATTAAGCCTGGAATCCTGTTGGCAACAATCTAAATCGTATTTCAATTGGTTCACCTGCTTTTCTGTTAATAACTTCTCAATCACATCTTGCTGTTTGATAGTTTTTTCGTTTTGTTGATAAATTAATTTAGCATTATCATCAGATTTTTCAGAGCAAAAATCTAAAAACTCTCTAGAGTTAGGACGAGGCACGTGAAACTTAAATAAACTTAATATATCTGGACATCTTATAATATTGTTAATTACTTTGTATGTAAATATTAATTATGCTTTTAACTCTTCTATTTAGTAAAGAATCCATATCTAAGATCTTTATTCTTTCATCATATGTTAACCTATTTTTATCGATTTTTTGTTTAAATAGAATTAAATTAACAATTTTTTTGTGCCGCATCAATTATTCTATTAATATAAATTTTAAAATGTGGTGCCCAAATAATAGTACAATATTCTAGCGTAGAGCAAATAGGCGTGTATTACAATGACTTTATACAGTTTAAATTGCTAAAATAATAACTTTGCCTCTTATCAAATTCACACATTTTTAATGATGTGTTTATAATATTATTGATATGTTGAACAAAGCTAAAAGATGAATCAAAAAGAACACCTAGGTCCGACACAACATCAACTCTTCCTATGAGAATGTTGTTGATCTGATCATTATACGTAAATGTTAGCGTTTTTTTTTTTACTGAATGTTAAAACTCTGCATTTGGTAATATTAATAGGCAAGCAGTTCTCCTGACACCAATTGGAAATTGTATTTAGATCTTTCTGTAATAGTTCGCTGTCTAAAGGTGTTCTAATGTTACAATAGATTGTTAACTCATTAGCAAATAGAAGAAAATCTGATTTTTAAGTTCTGACTAATATCGTTGATGAATAATAAAAACAATAATGGTCAAAAATGGGAACCTTGTGGAATTCCTGAACATATGGTTGTTCGTTTAGATAGGGTGTTACTAGTCTTTACTAACTGTCTTCTGTTTTGTAAATAGGATCTTAATAGTGATCACAATTTGCCTTTTACACCATATGAGTTTATTTTTATTAATAATAGATTATGATTGACTTTGTCAAAGGTTTTTTGAAAATCTGTATATATGCAATCAACTTGAGAAGCATTGTCTAGATTGGCAGCAGTAAAATTTAAAAAACCGAATACCAAATAGTATGTGGTGAGTAACTCATTATACAGTGTGTCCAAAATTCGATGCTCACCATTGGTATTTTGGAAACGGTAAGAGTTACAGGGTCGGTTAAATGGAACAATATGGAGGTATTTATCTTACCTCTTCAGACCTTCTCTTGTTTTTCCAAAGAAATGCGTTGCCTACTAGATATTGCAAAAAAGTGAAAATCGGCATTTTCTTTAAACTTGCGTAGAATCCACACTATTTATCCTATCAAAATATGTAAATATAAAAGTTGTAGACATTTAGATATTGAATAATATGCGTCATTAAAATATTTTTTGCTTGCATCAGTAGCGAAATATGACCCAAAGTTGCATTTTTTAAATGGAAATGATAATTTATTTTTATACAGTTGAATTACTTGATTTTTTTCCTTTTCAACGATATAAGGTTCGAGCTATTTATCTTGTGTACTTTAGAAGATATAAAGAAAAATCATTTTTTGAGGCAGATTTATAATGTTACCAAGTTGTAAGCAATAATAACAAAAACATAACGGGTGGATAACATCGTAAAACGAATGAGTTTTCCTATAAAAGATTCTCAATAGTGCGGCCATTGACTTCTAAACATTTTGTATAGCGTTTTCAATATTTATTCGGCAATTCATTAATTGACGGACGCTAACTGAATTAAAGGCCTGCATGACGCTCTGCTGCAAATCATTAACGTTCTCATAATTGACAACGTATACTAAATTTTTATGTGTCCCCACAGGAAAAAATCTAGTATGGACAAATCTGGTGATCGCGCAGGCCAACGTATGGGACCGTTTGTTCCAATCCAACGGTTTCCAAATCTTGCTGATAAATATTCAGTGACGATCCTGGAATTATGGGCCGGGGCGCCGTCTTGCTGAAACAAAATACTTCTTTCTTCTTGAATAGGTAGCTCGTCCAATGCATCTTCGACTTCGGCTTGCAGCAGTTGAAGATATCTAGTCGAATTAAGCGTTTGATTATAAATAAATGGACCTATCAAACGATTTCCCAAATACCGCACCACACGTTAAATCCGAATCGTTCTTGGAAACGCGATTCTCGAACTATTTTCGGATTTTCATTATTCCAATAATGATAATTATGCCGATTGTAAATGCCGTTGTTTGTGAATCTACTTTCATCGCTCCAAAGAATTTTTTAGAAAAAGAATTATCGTTTGTAACTTCATCCAGGTACCATCTACAAAATGTAACTCTTCGAGCATAATCATTCTCTTTGATATGATGGCATATCATTGGCTTATAAGGATGAAATTTCTTCTTTTTAAAACATAATGTACTGAACTTCTGCCATACCACTGTCATTCGAAATTTTTCTTACTGAAACGGAAGGCTCAACATTAACAGCGGCTAGAACAGCTATTTCAGCATCCTCATTGTCTTTTGATAGGTTGTAGGACGAATGGCGGTGAAGGATCCACCTTGTCGAAGATTTTGCTCGAGTCGGGAAAACAAAGTTCTGTGAGGTTGCCTTCTTTCGGGGTATAAGTTGTGATATTCATTTGCTGCCGCAGTTGAATTACGATGGCATCTTATGTAGACAACAAACATGTCCGTTTTTTCATGGTTTGAAAACTGCATCATCAATTTTGAATATGAATAGCTTACTACAACAACTACAAGTTCTGACACGATACTACTGTAACAATATTATTGACAGATTTGATGTGCAGTTGTTTGTTTCTTAAAAATTTGCAATCATGGATAGTGTGATGTGCTTTAAAATACATCTACAGATCTCAAAAACGATTTTTCTTTATATCTTCTAAAGTACACAAGATAAATAGCTCGAACCTTATATCGTTGAAAAGGAAAAAAATCAAGTAATTCAACTGTATAAAAATAAATTATCATTTCCATTTAAAAAATGCAACTTTGGGTCATATTTCGCTACTGATGCAAGCAAAAAATATTTTAATGACGCATATTATTCAATATCTAAATGTCTACAACTTTTATATTTACATATTTTTGATAGGATAAATAGTGTGGATTCTACGCAAGTTTAAAGAAAATGCCGATTTTCACTTTTTTGCAATATCTAGTAGGCAACGCATTTCTTTGGAAAAACAAGAGAAGGTCTGAAGAGGTAAGATAAATACCTCCATATTGTTCCATTTAACCGACCCTGTAACTCTTACCGTTTCCAAAATACCAATGGTGAGCATCGAATTTTGGACACACTGTATACTATTTGTTCAAAAACCTTAGACAAGAAGTTTAATATAGATATTGGCCGATAGTTACAAGTTTCAGATTTATTCCCGCTTTTGAACACAGGCGTAATTTAGGCATCTTTCCAGATATTTAAATTTAATTGAAATATTGAAAAGAATTAATATTGGCAACGCCAGCGTAGAACCACAGTTTTTAGAAAGCATGGTAATAATCCAACCAATCCTGGTTCTTTCTTTTCATCAAGATTAATGAGTTTTATACTATATCTGGAGGGTTATTAGAGAACCATATTGGATATTTACATAACTTGACATTATTTGTTGGTACAAAATATTTGATGGCTTGCTTAACTATATCATAAAATGTGTTGATTGAATCGTTAACATCGCTACCATATAAGAGGCATCCCCAATCAACATTTTCAAAGTAATCATTCAGTGCAATATAATCTGTTTTGTTAAAATTGTATCTAACTGAATTAATTTTATTTTTGGTACACATTAAATTACGTTTTAAAAAAACATTTGAAATTATAATAGATAAGGATGGATGATATGAATCAGGTTTGACTATATCAATTTTACTGTTGTCGACTTTTGTAATGGTTTCTGTTATGTTTTCATCCTTTGAAATTTTCTTTTTCAATCATCTTTCTATACTTCCACAGCCATCTCTTCTTGATTAGTGCATACTGCTACCAGCACTCTCCTGCGATTTTTTTTTATAAAGAAGCTGTTTATGTGTTATAAATTGATTTGTAATAGAAATCGAAATTTCTCTTTTCTTGTTTCTTTCTCGTGATCTAAAGTTTCCTAATGCTGTTTCTTCCTTGATATTTTTTAGACCTATTTTAGCATTCCACAGATTATGTTGTAGTGAGCGGGTTTGTCGTTTTCAACTTCGTCATCTGAGTTGTCAGAAATTGTGTTACCTTCATATTGTATCGTTTGCTGAGTTTTAGAACTAGGTAGGCTACTCTGGTAGATATGTCTTTTGTACAAAAGATGTTACTTGTATGTCTTTTATTAGTAGTAGCGGTACGACCCCGGTAGAAGGCAAACGTACTTCAGTACGCTGCTCACAAAAGAAACATTTATTAAAACGGAAAATTAAATATAACATAATAGGAATCAGAGAAGTAAAACAAAAAAGAGAAAGGTTAACAGTATTAAAGTTAGGGCACATGTACTAAAATAAGGAGAGTAAAAGTCAGTCGATTGGAGAAATCGGCTTCTTCATCAACAAAAAACATACGAAAATACTCAATAATACAATCAAAAAATAATTTCTAAAAATTGTAAATAATTTTTACGCAGTATATCAAATTCTTGTCAACCAAATAAAACAGTATAGCCAGTGATATTGCAGAATTACAAAAGGCACATACATACACGTGCTTCGCTTTATTTAACGCTCATTAGTATAGGGTAACTCAAACGCTTTTACAATATATTTATATTTTAAACATTTTCGATGAGATCTTTTCAAACATGTGTTTCTATGTAAACCTTTGATATCGTAAGTTTGCGCAACTGCGAATAAACTGTTTGTTACATTATGAAACAAAAAATAAGAAAAGGGAAGAAAAATAACTATTTGTTTGCTAACACTAACGCTGCTCCAAATATCTGCAATAAAAATGTTATTACTTGTATAATACTCATTAGATGATTAACGTGATATATAATTCAAGCGTATGCAATTAAAAGCAATTTACGAAAGTGCCATTATTATAATCTACTTATTTTTAACATTACTATCATAGCGGATTGGTGCGAAACATTAAATTTGTGATATGTGTACAAACATTGAGTTAAAAAACCTAGATGGTAGCTGCGATTAATATATAGGTACACACTTTTTACTGTCGTAGATGTTGCACTAATACTTATTTTTGGTACATAATTTTTAAGAATAAAGTAACAAATATCTACAGTACTATTAAAAGATTAAAAGTTTCAACAAATAGAAATGTGGAAAATTTAGAATAAACGTTTAAAAAGCTTAATTTTTTACCATTTTAATTTATCTAGTTTTAAAGTTAAGCTTTTAAATTATTTGAAAACAGTTGGAAACTAAAAGACAAGGTTCGGACATGTAAATTCGAATTATTTTATTGTTTTTATTAGATAACATAGCAAACTCCGTTCTTAATCTCAAAATAATTTATTTACTTTCCGTTTTCATGATAAAAAATCTACAACATAGCAGATGCTTTTACTGTAAAATGCTTTATTACGTCGAGTTAAGTTTTCTGGCGTTCTTAGCAATGAAAATAACTTTAGAAAAATGTATTACGTTTATAAAATTTTAAACAAAGGAATTTTTTAACGTAAGCTTTGGTATTTATACTGAAAGTGCTTTATGCAATAAATGTTTGATTCTAGTTTATTTTTTAAATGTTCTCAACCTTTCTGCCAGCAGATCAAATAATAAGTTGTTTTTGTATTAATTTAAAATACAGCAGTATTATTAATAATTGAAGCGCATTGATTTTTGACAAAGTAATTAAAACATTTGTATTCCGGTTGCATTAAAAATGTTATTGATAACTGAAATTGCTTAAGGTTTCTTGAAACCTCGACTAATAATTTTTGTATTGCTAAGAATTGAGAATTTAATGACAATTCATCTGATATGGATTATTACTTTTATTTTCGATTCAAGTGAACGCCGTTTTGTTTATAAAATAATTTTTTTTGTATTTTATTTAAAACATTAAGTTGCTTCTGTTTACTTGTAATTACTTAGCAGGAACAGTCTGTCACCAAATTAATAAAATATTTTCTGTCGCAGTTATCTTAATTTTTCCAGTAAATGTTAAATTTCAGTCTGCACATTTGTGTTAAAAATGACAGAGAGGTAGGGTG
Organism: Abscondita cerata; assembly: GCA_030710515.1. Taxonomy (NCBI): domain Eukaryota; kingdom Metazoa; phylum Arthropoda; class Insecta; order Coleoptera; family Lampyridae; genus Abscondita; species Abscondita cerata. Next base: position 220,400 of record JALBCR010000866.1, on the reverse strand, counting down.
TGCAATTGCGTGCGTTTCAAAATAGATCGCGTAATTGAAGATTAAACAAAAACAATTCATATCTAATACGGTTTCAATTATTGAGTTTTAGTATTAGGATTGACATTAAGTGGTTTGTGTGGTGCCGGTTGAATTAAAAAGGTAACCCCTGGTTTGTGAATGATTGGATTACAATCGCAATTGCAGCTCGAATTACACGAATTTTGGGAAACGTGCAAAAAATTTGAAAAGCCGTTTCATCTCGACTTGCTCAATTAGAATTTTAAAGCCATGTGTGTTATTGTGATGGAAAATATTCTATTAAAATTCAACCTGAGAAGCGAGTAGATTTTTGATTTTATTTTGCTATGTTGAGTTTTATGTCCTTATAAACATTTTGTTTAAAATCTGTAAGTTAATTTTTTGTGTCTGTGAGAACATTTTACCTAAAACCATTAAATCAAGTTAGTTAATGCTGAGCTACCTCGTGATACAGTTATCCGAATAACTTAAGACGACAAAATGTTAATCTAGCATTACAAATTTTTAATAAAAAACATATTGCTGCTGTAACAGATAAACTTACCAAAGAATTTTTAACGATGATTTACAGATGGTGGAGAGTAGTTAATGTAAAACATCCCAGCAAAGGCAAACATTTACGGGGTATTTATGCCCATCCAGTTAGTAGTACTTACATCTAGGGTAGGTCTTCAATTCTTACAAGCTTTTGTCTCCTGGCTCAAAAAATGGGAGGATCTTGTAACTTTAGACGTCCCTAAAAAACCCATAAACTTAGTAAAGAAACTTATTTTGCATTAGCTTTTACATCAAATAATTTAATATTTTTAAGTGAATACCTTTTGAATGACTTAAATTTAAAGTACGTATTGTTTGGGAATTTTTAAACAGATCTATTAGAACGGCGTTTTGGACAATATCGCAAACTTAGAGGAGGTAATTAAATGTATCTTTAAAACAAATGCTTGATTAAAAAAAAACATAAAGTTAAGAGTTTATTGCGTTTAAACGCTAATAAAATCCACATAAAAGAATTGATAAATGTGATTAGTAATATTGAGGATCAAGACTTGGATAAAAGCGAGATGTTTTGTAATTGCAAGCATGGACAATGTAATAGACAATTGCTGGGAGATCAATTTATTTAATAACACACTGAAGTGGTTACTTTTTATAGCAGGATATGTAAGTTATAAAGTTTTCTCCACTTCTAAATGTAAGAACTGTGTCAGTCTATTAATCACTCAAAAAAATCTTACTTATGATCTTAAGTGCTCAGTTGATCCATTTATTTATATATTCCGTGTGTCTCTGGCAAGACGCAACATAGGATTTTTTCTATAGAAAAAATTTGATTTGATCTACTATTGCTATGAAAATTCCGGATTGTTATATACTCAATACGTTACGGCATTTTGTTGAAGTTAGAAAGAGAGAGCAAGTGTAGAATGTCTAATCTTTCTTCAAATGTAAATACTATTCTTTAAGTTTGTAAACAGTAAATATTAGATTTTACGAAATTTCTAATCAATGTTCAGTTGCTTTTATATTTTAATATAGCTATTGAAGCAAGCATAATGAAATACTTTTGCATAAAACCTGTTCTGATTGAGTTTGAGGTTAAATGAGTCGTTTGCTTTCTTGTATTGTAGACCTATGTGTAAACTATTAGACATAATAATTGCATCTTGCAAGAATATGCAGGTATTCTAAAGCTAAAAGTTTATTTTAAGTCAATATAGTTATTATAATAGATAAAACAAATATTTCGATTAGTATGAATCCAGTCGTTTGTCTGTACCACAGGTCTCTACAGATAAACAGAAGTTGGTGTTTTAAGGACTTTATTTGGATTCAGCAAAGTAAAGTATAACCTAGAATTGGACGATCTTGTACATTTTTAATTTCTTGATTATAAACAATTATTTGAAACTCATGGGATTAATGAAGATTTTTAGAACACGTCCAAATAAGGTTTTTAATTTTATGAATAATGAGAGCATAAAGGTTTGTGCTTTAAATTATTTAATTTGCTATTTCAAGATAACAAGATTGTTATTTTAAAACCATCCAAAAACAATTGTAAAAAATGTTATAATTTCAATTACTGTTTTTTTATTAAAAGTGATTGTCGTTTTAAGTTTTAATTGCATCGCATTAATAATTCTTTTCTATAAATGTGTTAGTGGTCCTAAAAAGGTCCGATTTGTTGGTGGATATACAGAAGTGAAAGCTAATAGGTATTACATGCGAAGTGCTTGACTTATAGCAACTGTTCAAAGTGCTGTCCATTTACTGCTAAACAGTCCCCCAATCGGTCATAGAAGTTTCGTTGCACATTTGCAATCAAATTTGCTGGTATATTGAAGCAAACTTCCACAATTTCATCTTTTCAAGACTCAATTGTGTCGTGGGTTCTGTCGGTATAAACCTTCGAAGATATGTAAGGCTATAAAAAAAAGTCGTTGAGGGACAAGCCTCGTGATCTTGGTGGCCAAGTAACTTCCCTGCCTCTTCCAATTCAGGTTCTAGAAAGTGCTTCATTTAAAAGATGTTTGATTTGATTCGCATTATGTACTGGACACTCATCATGCTGATACCACAAACTACATTGAGATTGAACAAACATTCATCGGTGAAGCAAATATTCTTAACAAAATTCATATAATTATTGCATATCTCTATTAATATTTCACAAAATTATTGCTTTTTGGTAGTATCGGTTTATGCTTTTTAAAATTTTATGAACTCGACACCAATTTACACCACAGTCGATACTTAGTTGTCCAATACTAATATTAGGGTTAAGTTGCACAGCACTAAATACATCTATTTCTTGATCGTTGTCTATGTTCTGGTTTTGTTAAAGCTGCTTCGGACGCTTTGTGTACACTGCCGTTTCTCTGCCGATCTGGAAAAAGTGCAGCAAATAAAGCATAAGTGTTTTCATAGCTTTTACCTCTGCTTACACGCAATAAAAATTAATTGTAACGTATTCGTCAATACAAAAATTTCATAGCCTTAGTGGATCAATTCCATTTTTTTCTATAGTGAAATTCCTATGTTGCGCCTTGCCAGAGGCACACGGTGTATAACTTTTGAATAAAGGTAGATTGAAATACCTTACACACTTTTTGACTCACATTGGTGAAGTGGCTTACAAAACTTTCACGGTTCCTACATTTACAAAATTTAAAACCACTTTTCTTAGTATACCACACCAGAAGGCAGTGCTGCTGGGTCTGATTCTGGAATTATTCAAAGATTTTATTTTGACAGAGTGTAAATGTGGTCAAAATTTGCAGTCAATTTCTATTTAAGCCAAGATACTTCTTAACAATTATGCTAAAATAAAAACAAAAAAAAAACATTGTTGAGAATGCCTGTAAAAACAAAACAAAAATAAATACATGTAATAAATAAATCTAAACCAATTTCAACATTTGGTCTATTATTTCTCATTGTAAATAGTCTGAATTTAATTACATTATATGTTAAATCGTCACTTACCATGCGTAATTATAAAAAAAGTTACAAAACATAACCGCACTCACACTCCGAGGTGGTGATTTTGACCACACACTTTTCCAACAGTTATAATTGAGGACATCTGCAGCAATAGGAAGTGTTTATAAACCCCTTTCTAAAGTTTCATGCTCAAAATGTTGGATTCAATAAAGTTAAAAATCAATTTTTTCAAGAATTCCTACATGTAAAGAAAGTTAGTTTATGTTGACAGCGACTCCAAGTGTGACGTCACGATTTGAACATAATGGTCTGGAGTTTTAAGACGACAATGGCTAATCGCGTATATTAAGAGCACGCACGCATATATTTCCTCGTTTAGTCTTGCACTCGGCTGAGTGAACACCTACATGAGTAATCAGAGCATACTTGCAATCTAAATTTTAATTGATTCAGTTCTGACCATAACCCAGTTATCGTCCACCTCGGAGCTATATCTCACGAGCCACTTTTAGAATCCCGCCAAATTACCGACTGAACCAAATTTACTCAGCTCCTAAAAGATCAAACCAATCCCATTCCTGTTATAAACACCAGTCAATACATCAATCTAGCCACCACTTCTCTCCAAAACTCTATCCTAAAATTACATAATCAGTCAATCAACAACAACCACTTATGGCGTATGCAAAAAATTTCCTCAACGCCAACCAATCACAGAGCACCCGATCCATTCTACCAGCGGCCTGGTTTTCTCTCTCTAAGAAAAGGCCTAATTCCATGCCGACAACCTCCAATGCAGCTCAAACTACCAAATCGCCGACTTTGTCCACGTTTTTCTTATCGAATCCAGAGTATTCCGATTCCTACTAAACAACCATGTCGACGATCCAATTACGCTTACATCCCCTATTGAAATCCTTCAAATCATACGTTCTCTTTGTAAACGTAAAGTTCCCGGTCCCGATCAAACCACTGCCCGATCAGTTTAGTTTAGTTTAGATTTAGTTTAGAATAATCCTTCACAGGCTTAACTTGGACATTTCCCCATCAAAAATCCTACCCGACAAATAATTTGGTTTTAGACCAAACTACTGCACAACCCAACAACTCTTACGCGTTACCGAATACTTCTACCAATCCATGACTAACAGCTAGATTGCCAGAGCAGTATTTCTCAATCTCAAAGGCTTTTGACAGTGTCTGGCACGCTGGCCTTGTCTATAAACTTATCCGTTCTAACATCCACTTAAAATTAATCCGCATAAACCATTCATTCCTGTCACACCGTCGAGTCTAAATCAAACTAAACAACGTTAAATCTTCAGTCAGTTACCTCATCGCCGGAGTTCCGCAAGTCTCCGTCCTTTTACTTACATTATTCAATATCTACACTGACGACATTTTCAAAACTCCACGTACCCAATTACCCCTGTGCGCCGACGACACTGCCATCCTAACACGATCCTGGCAGTCCAAACACCTAACTCAGTATCTACGATTCTCACTTCACGCCCTAGAATCCTGGTTCACTGACTGGCTTATTTTCGTTAACGCGGAAAAAGATCTGTAGTAATCTTTTCCATCCTTGATACTCTAATTCCATAAACCAAATCCACCAAATACCTTGGCGTTATCCTCGGTAACCGTCTCACTTCCCACATCTAATAGGCTTCTAACAAAGGCCGAGGTTCCGTAAAGTCTCTCGCACCTCCCTTATGCCGTAAAATCTCCTTTACGAATCTATTATAAATCCTATCATGCTCTACGCGTCTCCCGTCTGGAGTCACGCAGCCGCCACCCACATCCGTAAACTCCAAACAACCCAAAACAAAGTCCCCCGTCTCACCTTTAACGCTCCCTGGTACATCCGAAACAACGACCTACATCACCAATAACCAAATCCACCCCAATCCGCTCATCCGCAAAGCCACCGATTACGACGTATTCCATTCTATCAATTTCAAACGCCCTACGACCGCTTTCTCCGTCGACGTCTAAAACCCTCCCGCTCCCTTGCGACTAACATAAATAATAATTAAAATTTTCCGTTGCAGATTACATCCGTCAAGACGACGAGAAACAAAGAAATTTCCTGGCCCATTATCCATGCCACGACAAGACAAGATACTTACGTGCTCACTTCAATATGCGCTCAAGTGTGGAGCCGCCTTTACATAATGAATATATTATTTGTCTGGAAAAAAAAAAAATAAAAAAAAATTAAATTAAAATTAATAAAATAAAAAAAAATTAAAAAACAAAAAAAAAAAATATTAAAAAAAAAAAAAATAAATTTAAATTTATTTTTTTTTAAATTAAAATTAAATAAAATAAAAAAAAAAAACAAAAAAAAAAAAAAAACATTGGGGTTCCTTTTACCAAACCTGGTGTATTATATGTTTTTGAGGTCTCTGAACACAAATCCGGAGTTTGTTTTGACCCTTCACGTCATGTTTTTTTTTTCTCACCTTAAAAAACATGGTGGATTTTGAGTGGCAAACTCAACTTTTTAAACTTTTTTAAATAGGACTCTGCCGGATCACGGAACAACTCCGTTGCTCGCCGTCACCACGTGGAAGTGCCCTGGATGCAGGCACATGAAAAAATGTGTGATTCGGCGATCAAGATGTATGTATAGGTCCATCTGTACGTTCATACGTACAATTTCACTCTTAACTTTTCGGTTTATAATTATAGGTTATAAGGATTTTAATCGATTCGTAATAATCGACCCCGAAAACCCCCGAGTAACAAATTTTAAGCGAATCCGATCAATTTTTATTTTTTGGTCCGCCATATTGGATCCGCCATTTTGAATTTTCAAAATATAAAGTCAGGTTCGTTATCAGCGACCCCAAAAACTCCCGAGTAACAAGTTTCAAACAAATTCGTCAATATTTAAAAAGTTTTAAAAATTGAGTTTGCCACTAAAAATTCACCATGTTTTTTGAGGTTAGAAAAAAATCATGACGTTATGGGGCAAAACAGACTTCGGATTCTTACTCAGAGACTCCAAAAACATATAATACACTAGGTTTGGTGAAAGGAACCCTCAACGTTTTTTTTTTTTGGTGGACCTATGTAATTTGCAACATATATTTATCTTTAGGGCTATTATTTTATTTTTTTATAAACCTCTTGTTAGTTAAACGTTTGTTTTTCTTATAAGTGCCTCTTAAGTAATGCAAAAAACAAAATTACTACAATGTATTATTATTCATCAAACTGATTTTTTTTTAAATTTTAGATAGTTAATATTTCGCCCGGAGTTATGAAATTTCTTAAAACGTTGTTGTTTGTTTAAGGAGAAAAATACCATAAATCTTTGTTGAGTTTGACAATACGATTTTCGCATTAAGAAAAAAGCACAAGCTTAACAACTTAAGTGGATATTATTCAAATGAATTCAATGTTATTAACGTATTGAATTGAAGTTTACGAACACAATAAAACTACGAACGTTATGAATTTTATAAATGCTTTCGGAAAATGCGGAAAATATAAATTTATGCAATCACCAACTACTGGTAATCTTTTATCATTGTCTAATGCTTATTCAACATAAATAGAATTAGTATCTTTTCAAATTTAAATTTATTTTTCTGGTAACTGAAGGGAAGAAATTGACGAACGTTTACGACGGAATTCAACGATTATTCCAGTTCATTACTTACTTTGTAGTAAATCATGAATCTAAAAATCCCTTTTCACTACATAAATAAAAGAGCGCAATTTTAAAGCCCGGTTTATGTTCACTCTTTAGAAAAACTGTGAGGAGGATGTAATTTTCGTTACGATTTGTCGATATATTTATGATATCATAGCAAAAGCAACCTCCCGTAATGGTCGTTTGATAACATATTACGCTGTTGGTGATTTTTTCAGGTCAAATTTTAGTGCTCGTCCCTTGCCAAAAAAAAAAAAAAACAACCGTCGTAATTATGTTGCGTTCGGCGTTGTATGCCCTAAATTTCACCACTTTAACTTTGTTAGATGCTGTTGGATTTCGTTCCAACTTTCTTATTTGTATAGTTTATGCACATAGAATTAAGTAGATATTTCCACCATACAACAAATTAGCTTTATCCTACATAACGTAAATTTTCCAGAAACCGCTTTTAATTACTTTTACAATAAATTACGTTGTCTTAATTATATTGTTTCATTAATACACGAGTAGATTTTGTGCTTTAAAATTAAATAACGCTATTATTGCATTGTTTCTTTGATAAGAGCAGAGCTAATGTTACTCTTTCGGATTACGGAATTAATGAAAACCAAAACTCTTTTAATTCTATAATTAAAGCTTTCAATGTTCGTTAAAGAGATATTTCCGTAAAAGCGAACGTAGCAATTTGCATCTATTTAAAATAATTTGATGATTGAAATTAGGGACAATTTATTTATTTGAACAATCCAAAGGAAATGGTTGTATCAGTTGATTAAGCTTTTGTATTTTTGACCCATCTTTTTAAATTGGGTTGCAAAAATTAAATCATTTGTACAAGTTTGGTTTAATTCGTCGTAATTATTTTAATTTTTTTTTGTCTGTTGGCTATGATTACGTGAAATGGCAAGTTTTTTTTTCAATTTAGTGCAATATTATGTTTTGTTGCAATTTCAGTTATTTTTTTAAAACAAAACCACAACATCAAAGTAAGCATAAATAATAACGAATTGACCCAAAGATTTATTGCTGAAAGCAATAATATTGTAAATCTTTGACCCAATTAATATTCGACTAATGAATTTTAAATAAGACAAAAGGCTTTGCAGAATTAGTATTTCGCTCGGAGTAGCTTCAATTGAAGAAACACGTTTAAGCCGGATTCAATCTACTACATTTATAATGATTTGTAAAAGACGCCAGATAAGATAAAACTCATCCGGGGACAAATGAAAAATAAAATAAATTGTTAATAAATCCATTGGAAATAATCAATGTACGGAAACAATGATCTAGTAAACTTTCAATAAAATTTTTCGGAAATATAATAAAAAAGGTAAAATAAGTTGCACAAAAATAATATTGTAATAAATACTATAAAACAATACGACCGAAATACTTAAATTTACATGTAAACTAAAGGTGAAGAAATATTAATGCGACGAGCAATATTGCATTTTCAAAGCGGCGTATTACTAAACTTGTGCAACACGTATAAGACAACACTATAGTAAAATTCACAAAACAAAATAGCTATCACGTTTTGAAGATGGAGTGTACCCGTGAATAGCCGTATTTACACGACGACTATAAACACGAAACAAACCACCACTGCAACAAAATAAAAAATTATACATATTTAGTGTGGTATATAGTTTATTTGCAATGTTCTTTAAATCTGATTAACCAACAGCGAATGTTGATCTATTGTGGACGTGTCGGTACGGATAAAACGAAGTTGAATTGACATGAATAAATTGGACGTGTCGAAGCGTTTTAGGTTTAAATATGTAGGTACTAGTAGTACATCGTATATTAAAATATATCGAGACGTGTGAAACTCATATGATAAACTATACAAAAATAAAAGCAAAGGATATAATGGGCTTACTAAAATTACTTTGTATTTTAGAATTGAAAAACAAAAAAAAATAAAAAAATTGCACTGCTAGTTTTTTAGAGAAAGAAAGAAGGAATAAAGATCAACGAACCCTGCTACCAGTGCAAATGATGTGTACGATAGCAAATGGTTTGTATACAGGGTTATTCACCAAAACCGTTTAAAAAAAGTTTATTGGGCAGTAACTTAGGGTTTAAGTTTGGTTTCAGGATTTAAGAGAATTCAAACAAACTATTCTTACGTTTCGGAAAAGTTAATGTTAAAAGAAATGTTCCAGCAGAGAATGATTTGAGAATTTCTGCTTGATCTGTCGAACAAATCCTCAAAAACATTACATGCATCCTTTTTCCTTCCAAAATGCACGCTTTTAGACCCGGTGACAATGTACGGCAAATAGAATTTTGTTAGTTGATATTGCCGAAAATTCAAGAAGATCCTCAATTATTTTCAAAAATATTTTGCACAGATGAATCAAAGTTTTTAAGAGATGGAGTAACATATAAAAGAAACCAACATTTCTAGGCAGATAGGAATTCGTACGCTTTAGAAGAAACAAATTTCTAATACATGCTTATTTCATAATATTAAGTGTGGTATAGTATTTAAGACGAAAATTTAAATAGTGATAAATATTTACAAATTCTACAAGGAACGGTTACTCTATTTATAGAAGAATTTATTATATATCTGTAACGTCAAGTGTGTATAGTAGATACCGGTTTGATCAGAGAAAGAATTGGCGGAGTCGGTTTAGATGCGTTTTTTTAAGTTCACTTACAGTAGGTGTGCACTATGAAGGGCCACTTGCGTTACATGTCAAGTCGTAAATTGCCGGCCGATTTATGTGCTAGCGACGCATCGTGCTGACCGCTGGTCAGCGGCGCGAACTGGTTGATGCGAACTGAGTGTCGAATTAAACTGGACTTGAATTGATTACCAAAATTAACTTTACTAAATTGTTTATCGATCTTACTTTATTTTATATGCAATAAGTAGGTTGTTTGCTTCGTGTGCGAGGTGGTGTAAATTATTTCATCGTCGTCAACATTTTTTAATCGGGTTTGTTATGCTGCGTTTTTTGCATTCAGTTGCGGTCATTTTCCCGTTAATGTTACTCACGTCATAGGTATAACAAAATATTGTAGTTATACTTGTTGTTGATGCCGTGTTGGTGAATACTAGACACCGGTTTGATCAGAGAAAAACTGTGTTGTCGTTTCGTGTTTAAATGGGTTTATTATTTACACTTACAGTAAGTGATATGGAATATTTACAAGCATAAACGAAAGTTGAGTAGGTCGTCGAATGCACTCGTAGCGTACGAGATGCAAGCGTTTGCAGAATGAGGCACCGCTCGTGTTACATATCCAGTCGTAAATCGCCAGCCGATTTGAGTGCTAACGACCCACCGTGCTGACCGCTGGTCAGCGTCGCAAACTAGTCGATACGAACTGAATGTCGAATTGAATTAATTTGAATTGATTACCGAACTTAACTTTACTAAATTGTCTATCAATCCTATTTTATTTTATATGCAATAAGTAGGTTGTTTGCTTTGTCTGTAAGGTTGTGTAAAATATTTTCCTTGTCGTCAGCATTTTTAATCGGGTTTGTTATGCTAAGTGCGCTTTCCGCATTCCGGGCGTCGCTACATGCGGATGTGAATTAAGAATGTCGATTACGATGGGGTTGAGACGGCAACCCATATATCTATTATAATTTCTTTTTTTTTATTTTAATGATTGTTTTAAGATTAATCTAATTTTTAGGTTTACTAATCACTAGTTACTTGTTTTGGAACATTTCTTCTAACATTAACTTTTCCTAAATGTAACAAGTTTGTTTCAATTATCTTGAGTTTTGTTTTGTTTATTGGTGGCAAATGAGGATGTCGTTTATTAAATTAGGAAAATTAAATCCGATAGTATTAGACGACAGTAATATAATTTAAGTTTTTAGGTCTTACTTTAAGCAATGCTTTGAAATGGTCGTCTTACATTGATACATTAGTAAATAAGTTGTCTTCTACATGTTATACATTAAAAACAATTTCCAGTGAACTAAATGTAAGACAACATATTTTGCTCTTTTTGAATCTCGTTTGTGATATGCATTACCGTTTTGGGGTGCCTGTTGTAAGGAGAAATTTAACATAATATTTAAATTACAAAAAAGAGCTATCAGACACATTTTCGGACTGAAAAAAAGAAACCATTGTCAATAATACTTTAAAAAGTTCAAAATTTTAACTTTTCCGGCATTATTCATTTTAGAAACCGTTAGTTTCATTTATAAACATCTGCACAATTTTCCGCAAAGGCAGGTTCATTGACATAATACTAGAAAACTCCTCTTCTTACAACCTAAGCTTAGATACTCCGAATCTAAAATGTACTAAAAACTCTATCATGTATAGTGGTATAAAATTATACAACCATCTACCAGCTTCTAACAAATTAATGTATCCCCAAACTAAATTTAGAAAATCAAAAATATTTCGGATTGACAGACCATTGTATCAAATCTCTGATTTTTTGCTGTTACTTTCAATAATAATAACTAATTTTAATTTATATGGAATTCAGTGATTCAGGGTATTTGGACTTACATAAGTTTTGCGATATCTAGTGTCGACTCGTAAAAGCGATCACGTACGCAAATGTAAGCAACTTTGTCGATAGGTATGTAAAGCAGTTCCATAAGTCGATCCTTTAATAATTATAGCCAACATAACAGTTGGCAAGTATAAAAATCTCGTATCACCTGCAGTAAAGTTTGCAAGAGGTTGTACAATAGCAAACAAACACTGAAAATTGCTTAACAGCTTTCGTCTTTTTGGGACTCTTCAGGAGTGAGAGAATTCAAGTGTAAGTTTACTATTGTACCAACGCGTGCTGTCGACTATATTTCTTACTGGAGGGATCATAATATTTAAACGATAAGTTTTGCGACATCTAGTGTTGACTCGTGAAAGCGATTACGTACTCAAATGTAAACCTCATTAAACATAGCAAAATCGTCATACAAATTTAGTATAGTTGTGGTTTTGTATCATTTGTCGCATTGAAATCGTATTTTGTCTTGGGCGGAAACAATAATCTATAGATTTATTTTTGATTGTTAGAGTGTCAGCGCAAATCCTTCTTGGAACTGCAATCAACTTATTTATTTTGCTACTTGATTGATTTTGCCTACATATAACCGAAACAACTTTTCCACTATCAAAACATTCCGTATTTAACACCCCAAAAGAACAGTAAACACTTTTTGATCCGCTTTTCTCAAATAGTTATTTAGATTAATTGCAGTCAGCTTTACTATTGTTGCTGTACCTGTATCTGTATTCATTCAGAAACTTTTGGAGCTTTACTTAACGGCAGTTAAATATCTATTTATGTGTCGCTTATTATACCACATAAAGAATGGTTTCATAAAATTAGGGCTTAGTTGAATAGGTCCGTCTTCTAAAAAACGTTTGGTATTGGAAGGCTTTGTTCTGTTAGAGAGCAGGATAATAAATGATTGAACTTGAATTTATTGGTGCTTAAATGCTTATATGCTTGCCATCAATGGGATGGTTTCGTTTTTCAGAAGCTAAAAATCGCTTTGTTACTGAAAGGCGCTAATTTGCAGGAATTTATTTATTTATTTTGTTCGTATGGTACATTATTTTTCATTATCGTATGTAATGTAAGTGTTATGTATAGTGTCCCAGAAGATCAGTATAAACCCGTAATGTGTGGAGAATAGCATGAATAGTTTGTCTAAACAATCACTTTTCAAGATATTGTTACGCCACTGGAGTGTCTAGAATAAATTAGAATGATTACGGTGTTTTAAGAACCCCGTTTTGCAATGTTCAATTATCTTATAGGTATCTATAAAAGCGAGCCATGCATTTTTATTCGATCAGTTCGAAGTTAGTAGTCGTCATGTGAAGTTGATATAAATTAAACGTGTGGAATATTATGTGAATTTAAATGAATTAAAGTAACTGTACGAGTCAAATAAATAATAAGTGTAATCTGTTCCTTGTTTCTTCTTAGGATCTTTCTAAGGTAGAGGTAAATAAAAAAAGAGGCCCTGTTTTTTATAAAGTCATGGCACGTACATTACAATCAAACTTTCAACTCAAAACAAACATTAAACCCTTACAAGCACATCATATTTGAATCACATCATTTAAAACTCGACAAAGTAAGTAAGTTCAATAACGTTTCTTCAGTTGCCCCTAACTCAAAGTTAGTGTTCTATACAGATGAGTACAAGCTAAATAAACTTACCACAAGTAAAAAAAATTATTAAATACTATGTGTATCGGTTTTCGGTGACAATGATATGAAAAGGGACTATAAAAAAGTTTTTTTTAAGCAACAATCATAAAATAACTAGTTAGTTAACAACAAAATAAATCTCTAACCAAGCGTAAATTTATAAGTGCCATTTCATTGAACGTTTCTATCATTCCAACCGACAAAGCAATAACTAGAAAGTTAAAAAAGTCCTATTTGATATGAATCTTAGCGCAATGTCGGTGCGCATTGCATCGCACTATTGAATATTGAAAACCAAGATTTATCCAATCTTAGGCAAATAAAAAATGTGAACACTATGTCATTGTAGTTCCAATCTTGAAAACTTTTATCATAGATTTTAAATTGAAAAATAAGCTATAACCAATATTTGGTTTAATTGCAAAATTATACTGTAGATGGAAAATAATAATACTTTATACTGCAAAATTTCTCTCTCAAACATTTGAAATATTTGTCTACTACCGAATTATGTACCTTCTATGAACATCAACGTCTGGTAATTGCATAAAATTTGAATGTGTGCCATATTGACTTTTGACCTTTAACCTTCGTCACCTATAACCTGGGCTACCTCTCTAGAGAGGCTGTCCGATATCCCACAAATTACCAATTCAGTCTTATGTGGTGATAATATGTAACTGTTCTTGTAAAGCTGTCACTGATATACTTTAGATAAGTTTAGCTTTAAATATTCCTCTATATTAATTGTACGATAAAATTACCGTTAACTTCAAAACGCATCTCGTATAGAACGTCATTTGAATAACGACGTCTGAAGATATCAATTAAACATTGGATTTACTATTTGTAAACTTAAAGGCCCTTGTAGTCGTCAAATAATTTGTTTGTTTATGGTTCTAATTTAATCGTTTGGTGTATGCGTAATGCACGAAGTGCGGTCGTTTAACTCTTGGTGTCTATTCTAAATTTTAATTTTATGTTATCAGAGTGTGATTGATGTATTCATTGTAATAATCTGGTACACTGTTGCGCTCTCTTATTAATTGTTGGAGTCTCGCCTTATTTTGACGCATCTTGCCAGAATATATTCTCTAGTCCTACGTCTATATGTTTCTTTGTTTCACTTTTTTAAGTTTTACTGCTTAAGGATAATTACTAAGATCCTGTAAGTGGCACACCCTGCCGATTTTACGTTTTTCGTTTCCTTCCTGCGACCTACTTCTACGACACGGAGCTAGGGTAGTATTAAATATTTTTCCTAATATTTTAACAACAAATCTGTAACGAGGTAAAGAAAACACAACTTAATGGGCTGAAATTGGCAACGTTTCGCAACTTTATTAAGTCTCTAGGACAGAACGGTGCAAATGTATATAAAAAACAATTATTTTATTAGTCACTAATAAAATTTACAAGGTCAGTGTTTGGTTTTACAAATTACATACATAAGGTAATTGTTATTTAACCTTTGGGCGGGCGCGCTAACGCAAATTTTACGACAAATATTGAATTTTTGCTATTACTTTGGCCATATTTATACCTTGACAGTGAGGACCAATGACATTGTAGACATGCCTTTCCATCATCCCTCTGCCACATAATAAGTGGACTTGCCGGTATACGTTTTTAGTTATTGAGAGATACTTGATGTAAAGTGTTATTTTCGCAAAGTTTACGACGCGCGACTGCTAATGTAAGTATTGTATTTTCTGATAACGATAAATTTCCTTACCGTAATAAAAATATTTATCTATAGTGTTTTTAATAATAAATACAAATTGATGTTTTGGTTACAATGGATAATAGACCTTTGACAGAAGCCGAACTCGAGGCCGAACTTCATAAAATTGTGAATGAATTAAAAGGTAAAGAGGATATGCCTGATGTTCCTGTTGATAGTGACAGTGATTTGAGTGCAGAAGAAATTGAAAATAACTTATACAGTAGCTCTTCTGAAGAAACTGCGTCAGAGGATGAAATGGAACCGGCAGATAACGTTAGTGAGTATTTTATTGGGAAAGACAAGGTTACGAAATGGAACAAGAAACCTACTTATCAATACAAGAGAGCTAAATCATGTAACATCATAAAAGTATTTCCTGGATTAACGAGATACTCGTCTAATATTTCGTCAGAATTGGATGCATTTCTCAAGATAATTGATATGTCAATGATAGAAGAAATCGTATTGAACACTAATAAGTATATTGACAATTTACGAGTGAAAACCGATTATTCACGTAGCAGGGACTGCAAGAACACTACTGTAACTGAAGTAATGGCTTTTATTGGACTTTTACTACTTTTGGGAATAAAAAAGCGCACTTTACAAATGTTCTTGAACTTTGGCAAAACGACGGAACTGGGTTGGAGCTTACAAGAGCAGTAATGAGTTACAAGCGATTTTTGTTCATATGTCGTTGTGTGCGATTTGACGATGTTGAAACAAGGAAAGAGAGGTGCGAAACAGATAAATTAGCTGCAATTAGAAATTTTTATTGTTCCTTCGTATCAAATTGTAAAAATCGTATAACTTGTCGGAATTCGTCACTATAGACGAAATGTTGCATCCATTTAGAGGTCGTTGCGCCTGGATTCAATATATGCCTAGCAAGCCGGCCAAATATGGTGTAAAGATGTACGCTCTCTGCGATGCAAAACCTTTATACATCGAATATAGAAATTTATTGCGGAAGACAACCCCTGGCCCGTATGAATCGTCAAATTCTCCTACCGATATTGTAAAGCGTTTGATTGGGCCAATAGAAAATTCAGGCAGAAATCTGACAACGGATAATTTTTATACAAGCGTTCCTTTGGCAGAATACCTTTTGCAGAAAAAAATTACAACAATTGGAACCTTAAGAAAACAAAAGGAAATTCCGTTAGAATTCCTCCCGCAAAAACATAAACCAGTAGGGACGTATTTATATGGCTTTCAAAAAGATAAAACATTACTATCATACGTGTCACACAGAAATAAGGCGGTCATTCTTTTGTCAACATTGCATCATAGTGAAGAAGTAGATCCTGATACTCAAAAACCTGCAATCATTGCAGACTACAACTCCACCAAAGGTGGAGTAGACACAGTTGACAAACTGTGCTCTAGCTACTCTGCTTCTCGCATCACGAAGAGATGGCCCTGCGTAATTTTTACAGTCTGCTAAACATTGCAGGTATAAATTCTAGGGTACTATTTACTTTTGCTAAGCCAACAGAAAAAAGCAAATTTACGACGCATATTTCTAAAAATCTTTCCCTTGCCTTAATGAAAGAACATTTATTAGAGAGGGCTAAAATAAAAACTTTGCCATCAACAATACAAGCGTTCTTGAGCTCCAATTACCCTAACGTAAATGAACCTGATCCAGATAAGAAAGAACAAAAACGAGGTACTTGTCGGCTGTGTGTGATGGAGAAGAAAAGATCAAGTGCATCCATTAAGTGTAGTAAATGTTATTCATTTACTTGTAAGAAGCATTCCAAATCAAATGTAATTTGTTTAAAATGTGAACAAGAAGAACTCTAACTTTAATTTACTTTTTTTTTTATTATAACCAAATACAAATAGTTTTTAATTTTTTCCAGAACAATGTAATATAAAATTTATTAAACAATAAGATGTTGAAAGAAACTGTTTCTTATGCAAATAAATCTCTAAAACTTATAATATAGCGAAATATATAATTAAAAAATAACACTTCGCAAAATATACGACACGCGCCTGGTGTAAAAAAATTTTGGCGCGCCTGCTGGAAGGTTAAATGTATTAATCACGATGTGGAGTTCTGTTCCAAACGGTTAGTTCTTTAAGTATTCACTAAATTCTTTAATTTTTATTAAGATGGATTTGTTTGTTGTAATTTCATTTAATTAGTGTTGCTTAACTTTTTTTATTGCTATAATGATGGAACCATTCAACTATAATAACTGATAAATAAACAAATAAAAATAAGTTTTGTAACTCCACAAATTATATTCGATAGGTACAGTAACAGTAGTATTAAAACTTTTTCATTTAATAAAAAAATATTCGATGCTTACAATTATTTATGAGTGGATTTAAATACACTCCTACAAAAAACTTGCTAATTCCAGTAAACCATCAAGCTTTAACTTTTACAACTGTAACCAAATAGATTTTACTATTTGAAACAACATTCTAATTCAATATAGTGAGAATAATTACTAATTACTGCATTATTTAATTTACTCTTACAATAAACTTAGTTGTTTAAGCCCAAGCGACACTTAGTGTTAATTATGTAGCTAAATATAGTGTTGTATTTATGAAAGAATATATTTCGCTGAGTACAGTAAACTTCTTTGAACTTGTCGCATCAGAAATTTCTTTAAAAACTTTAGAACGCAAACGTGTTCACTTTTAAAGTTTTCGTAAAACTTTTAAGTCTTTTGTACTAAGAAATATTGCTGTCACTTAGAACAATAGATGCAGTTCGCTTTCTGAAAAACTTTGTTCAATTGCTCGAATTTTAAATAAACGCTGTTTGTTAACCTCTGCTGGTTTTCTCCGGAAAATAAAAACATTGTTGTTTCATTGTCGTACTTTAATTGAGAAACAAAAGCTAAAAGTTGTAAAAGCAACATTGCGTTTTGATTTGCAAATTAAACCGATGTTTATTGTCGAATTGTTATTTGTGGTTAATACTTGTGCTCTTGAACTAGACTGTCTTTTATTGGTGACACTAAATAGTTAAGTAAGATTATATTAATATTTGTTTGGGTTAAATATTTCTTTGCTTAGATCTTTACTTTAAATATATTAGATTATAGGAAATAGTCAGTAGATTAATGTGTAAAATGTTGTCATCATTTTATCCAGAAATTGGGATTAGTATTTAAATTGCGTGCAAATAGCAAAAATGAATGTAAGTGTTTAAAGTACTTTCACCTTTTAATGTAAGTTTTTATTTATTTAAAAAAAGTTTCATTTTCATGAGAATAAAAAAGCAGTTTAATACAGGTAAGTAAAATTAACATTTTGTTATTAAACATTTTCATTGTTGTATTATATTATTTTAACACTCTTAGTTATACAAATATTTAACTTTTTCGAACAATAATTGTAATTCAAAATTTTGACAGTAGCATACAAAACATGTTTCAGTGGAAATGGTATATTTTAAATAATAAAAATTGGTTTTTCTTAATTGAAAAACAAGTACAATTCATAATAGGGTTTCTATTGAAATTGAAAAGTAAAATAAGATTACAACATTGATTTGGATTTCTAGAAATCGACCTGAATTTATTTAAGACATTAATTAAGGGTTTTGTGCAGATAGGATTTCATTTAGTTACAATAAAATGTTTGTACGCATATAAATTAAGATAAACTTAAAATAGGTGATTGTTTATAAATTGCATTTCCGTGTGACCAAATAACGTCGGAACAGTACGTGATAATTTCTGCTGAGTAGTGTCTATACTTAGAAGCTTCGGCGAGATGTAATCAACGCGTGTGTGAGATAAAAATTCTGCGAATAACAATGAAACTTTTATTCTGCATTATTTTTGAAACAGTGCATACTGTGTGGGAAATAGTGGCAGGTGAAAAACAATTTGGAAGGACAGATGTAGTTGCAAAGAAAAGTGGGGAATAAAAAATCAGAGGGTCTGAATTGAAAAAATGTAACAAACCGGTTGGACGGTAATAAAAAAGTAAATTAAAGACGATGTAAAATAAAAAACAATTAAGTGTACACAAAACATAAACTTAGTGATTAAAATAGTTTAACCAATGAAAGCAATGTGCTGAAGTCAGCATCCACCAAATTTCCCACCGTCAACAAGACTCCAAAAAAATAAACTAGCAAAGTTCTTTTTTAAAATTTGATTTGTAAAATCAAAGGAATGCGTTCTTTCTATATCATTATTTTTGCGTCCAAAGCGTAATTTAAATTTAGTTTATGTTATTTTTTTTTTAAATTGTTTGTTCATTAAAATTGTGTATTCATAATTTAGTCTTTTATTATTAGAACGAATCCATCGTCTCTGAGAGATTATAAACAAAATAAAATGTCTCATGACTAAAAATTGATAAATTTTTTTTTTAAATAATTATGCATAAATCACATCGTAATAAACACACAGCATCATCTTTAGAGTTTAAATTTATACTGTGCCATATGTAAATAATACTATAGTCTCATTTGTATTTTTTATTTTATTTATAGTTATCAGTTTACTGCTGATGACGATAGTTTAATTTTGAGTTAAAGGTTTTATTTTAGTTTTCTATGTTGTGTTGAGGTTACAATGTATACTGTTACGGTTCAAATTGCTCGAACCCAAACGTAGGTCGCAAACCTTCTGAGTAACGGTTGTCGTGAGTTGCACGATACGACAAAAATCAAATTGGCCGCGCACGCTGCGATTTTTCCATTGGTGGATTGATTATTTCACAAAATTTATCGAGACGACGAGCGGACATTTTAAGATTTTCTTCTATTAAGCGTTTTCGGCGTGTTTTGTGAAGCTAAAAGTTTACACGTAAAGTATTAATGCGGCTTTAATAATTCCAAGTTAAATTGGTGTGTAAATATAAACCTGATCGCATTTCGCCGTAAGTTGCTTTTTTTCTATTTCTTTTGTTGCCTCGTGGTTGTGCTAATTGTAATTACAACGTATGCTTTAGCACGTGTCTTGACCTCATACTCCTACTTGTGTATCTATACATTTGATAATTTTGGGAGTACTGGAACGATAAGTTAAGAATCCTTCGCTATAAAAATCGTGACGACTACCACGGTTTCGCCTACATCAAACCTCCCAACGGCCGATAAACTCTAGCGGCTGAGGGTCGTTCACGCTGCGTACCTGCTACTTCTGGGTAGCATATCTGCTTTCCGAGCTTTGTCGTCTAGTCCTCTTAAAGGAAATCCTGTGGCTACCGATTTTCTTAAAAAAAAAAAAAAAAAAAAAAAAAATAGCTGTCAACCTCTGTCGTTAGCAAGAACCTTCTTTATTGGAACTGCATGATTCAGTACAAGGAAAAAAAAAACAGCTAAGTTTATTGTTTAAAAATTCTATTCACTTTGCATGCGTATGAAAGTACATGTACAAATGTCTTTGAAAAAAAAAAAAAATTTTTATTCGAGTAGACTCCATCCACCGACGTTCGGTTTTGTTTTCACTAGCTTCATAAAAATGCTTGGGCGCTTGAGATAAAGTGGGTGAAAGCTAAAACAAAAAGCCTTTTGGGTTGGCTAGTCCGAGTTTTAGTTTTATAGTTTCCCTTGTGTAAGTGACGTGTATACGTCGTCGTCAAGAGTTTCCTTAATCACCAATCTTTAATTGGAACGTTAACTTTAATTTGGGATGTAACAAACAAAAAGCTACGATTGTTTAACTGAATGTACACATATTTGATTGCGAGCTTTAATTAACTTGTTGTTGCTAACGCCCGTAAGTCTTATGCAACAGAATCTTTTACTTCTCACATATTCTCTTAGTATTTTAACTTGTATTTGCTATATTTACATGTCTATTTGTCTCTCTGATTTGTGTTTGTTTTAGCGTATTAGACCTTAAGTAAAACCTATTGAATTCCTGTTTGTCGGTTTTATTCCTTTCTATTACCCAGCAGGTGGCGCTTTGTTACGCAGCAATATATTTCTTTTATATTAATTCTTCTTATTCTTCCTTTAAGTGGAGGTAATTAAAACACTGCAGATTTTTTTTTATATAAAAATTTCTTTTAGTTTTCTCAAGGACCTCTCCAACTCACCGACCAAGCGGGACACTACTGTGCTAACTTTTACAAATACGAGATCTTCTATGAATTTAGTGCGCAATTGCGAGCCAAATAGTATTGTTCTTTTTTTTTGTCTAGGTTGTATTGCTCGAGCCGTCACTTCCTTCCTTTTATTATTTGTGAACTACAACAGTTACAATACCTTAAGGAAATGTATCAAGATACAGTTTTTTTAAGATACAAATGTATAAGTATGTAGTTTAAACTAAGAAATGCCAACAGTTAACTGTAACGACTGCGTCCATATTACACGAGATGCGTTAGACACACATTTCACTTATGTAGTTTTAAGTTCGCCAGTGTAATAAGGTAAAAAATACATTTAGAACTATGCTATTTATTTCCTAATTCTAATGCTAATAAAAATCATTAAAATGTCAATTTTGAAATTGTATTATACCATAGTTCAAATTTTGAATAATCTTTAGTCTATTCCCTTAAAGCACACATAAAAATGCACTGCAATGCATATATCACAAGAAGAATTGACGGGTATTAGTTGAAATTACAGTTGCATGTAAAACTATTTACCTGTGTAAAATAATTACCTATTCTTAAAATATAATAAAACTTTTAGATAAACTTTGGTTTATTCTCTTTAAACCCATATAAAAACGTTAGAATCGTGTACTGCAGTGGTAAATGTTAAATCATAAAGTTTTACTTGCGAGCGTATATTATCCAGATGTTGCAAATATATTGCAAAACGTTTTATCAGTAGTACGCTTATAAATTTTACTGCGATCGTTAATGTGCATACAGACACGAAAAATTTCACGTTTTTAAAATAAATGAAAATACAAACCGGCGCTTTTCTTAAAATATTCAAGAACTATTCCAATGAAGAAGAACCACACAGAAAAGGTTGAGTCTTGTCAGATGCAAGCGACGTAGATAAATGCATTACCCTTAACGCTTTTTAACATATCATTTGTAATTTAGTGTAAAATTTTTATATAAACGGCATACAAATATAAAGAAAACATATCAATAAATAAGTAATAACGCAATAAATTAAATTTACCTAACAAATTCATAATTATTTGCGCGTTTTTAAATAACGAGATAAATTGTGGGCTAAGTTATGAAAAGCTGAAAATAAAGTAAAGCAGCCCAAATTTATTTTACATAAATCGTTGAGTTTTAGATAACCGCTGGGGAAACCGTATGAAAACTTCCGTGTGCTTTTTCAGTTTCTACACACACAAAATTTATTTCCCCGTTATAAATTGATTTTAACCACCATTTTATTCTTATTTGCGCAACATCGTTTTACAATTATACAATGCGTTTTCAGTTCATTTTATTTGGTATCCGTAAATCAACTGATTTCGTCTATATAACCCATTCATCAAATTTTGTTTAATTTTGTTTTAATTACCAGAAAGCTGTTTACTTAATCATCTTAGTGGTAAATTTTTGTTTCAAATACAAATTAAGAAATTTTAAAAAATATAAAATAAAATTTACAAAATATTTACAGTGTTATTTTTGATTACAATGCTTCAATATTGATTAATTATCAAACTGTTTCTTTAAGAAAAACAATTTATCATATAAGATGTTATTTTTTTATAAGATAATAACTTTAATCGGCGAACATATGAAACTATAATATATCATTGAAAATTGATCTAAACAGTTTATGACTGCATAATAAAATAAAAACTTCTTTTAAAAATAAAAGTTAAACAGAATATAATACTTTGCAAGGGAATATATGTGTTTAAATAAATTTAGTTTTAAGATTTCAGAACGAGTAGATACTTTTACAACATTTTCTATTAGTTCTTAGTATTTAAATAAAAAGACGTTACGAATTTTGAATATATGAATTTATTTTATGATATTAAATTTATATTAATTGAATAAAATTTTTAATAATATGGAGATTTACACAAATGCCTAACGGAAGTGTATTTTTACCCAAAATAACAACATTATCGTTACTACCAAATGTGAATGCAATTGTGTAATATTAAAAAATATCTTTCAATACTATTTACGATACAGGGTATACCATGGAACCCGTTCATTTAAAGTGTACAGGATTCCTTACTATTTATGAATTTGACCCTTTCAGTTTAAGAATTAACAACAGCATTCTTTTGTTCTAAAATATTTCCGATGTTGTACAACTTCCGGAATAACCGAAAATTGCCATCAATTTTCTTAAATTAAAGAAACACCCTGTATATTATTGAATTTTTGGATTCTACAATCGATTCTACGATACACTGTGTTAGGTTATCCTATACCTATCGTCAACTGTTATCGAGTAATCTAATGAGAGCAACGTATTGTATTGTGACGTATGTCAATTTTCTTTAGAGTTTTTTTGTGTGTGTTTTTAGGGGTTTTGGTGCAAATATAAAATATGGAAGGTGATCAGTACCTTACAGTACTCCATGGTCAACAAGAAAAACATGTTATTTCTGAGAATCACCACTTTCGTTTCTGAACCAGGTCATCAAGACCTTCCCGGATAATTAAGAAAAAATGTACAATATAATTTCACAAAGGACAATCACATTACATTACACACTTAATTAATATTATTACATGTAAATACTAGGGTGGGTAAAGGTTGGCTTGTTTAGGTTTTAGTGGTTTTCTTAAACCTTGAAGTAAATGCTTTGCTAAGACGAACCAATCCCCAATTGCACACGGGTTTTGTCACCACACTGTACAGGTTTATACTGATCTTCTGGGGCACCATACATAACACTTACATCACAATACAATATTTGAAATGTACCATACGATTAAATAAATAAATAAATCGAGTAGTTGTGATTTTTTAACAAATTTTGTGTTTTGTGAGGTGGTTTTAATATAGCCCTCAAGAAAGTCATTTTTTCAAATCGAATAATTCCCTGAATATTTTTTACATATTTACATGACTATTTAATTTACGCATCAATATACTATCTTTAGCTGTTTTGTCACTATTAACGCTTTTTTATCAAATATTAATTAAAACTGCACTTAAAAACTAAGTACATTTGAAAGTAGGGTTGTAAGTATAATTAAATAAATAAATGTTTCTCTGGTTGTCATTCCTATTGAATCAAAAAGTCTATTTTATAAAATGGAAGCAGTTGAATATTCTAATACTGGTATTTTAAATTTATTTTACATCCATAGCGAATGTGGAAAAATACTTAGCAGAACTTGTAGAACATTTAATGAACGATATCCTAATCTATCACCAATTACCATAATTTAGAAGAATGGATTCACGTTTTCACGTTTTTTAAATACAAAAAGTTTTACGGTAAAAAAACTATACAAAACCTATCGTTGAAACAGAAAACAATGAAGTAAATGTGCTGGCTTATTTTTATGCTCATCCTCGGAGTTCGATAGTTGCAGCTTCTGGTGAATTGGGTATCTCTCCAATGTCGATTCATCGCATTCTAAAACAACATAGAATGCATCCCTACAAGAAAACATTAGTAAAAGCCTTCTGCCCTGGAGACGAACAGAAAAAAGTTCAGTATTGTAAAATGATTTTATTAAAAATTCAAGAAATCGAAATTTTTTTATCTAAAGTTATTTAGAGTCCGGAAAGCGACGAAATAATCATTTCTTGGCAGGGAAAAATCCTCACGTTTTCAGAAAATGCAAGTTGTCAAAACAGCTACAATTTTAATGTGTTCTGTTGCCTTTTAAATAATTCCGTAATCTTCGAAATTTACGATGTCCATTTAAAAGATCAAAAATACTTAGAACTTTTTAAGAGGACCAGTTACACATTTTTTTTCAAACATCGTTTTAAATATAATGATCCCTCAGTAAGGCATATAGTCGACAGCGCGCGTTTGTACAATAATGAACTTACACTCGAGTTCTCTCACTACCAAAAGGACGAAAACAGCCTTCGGGTGATTCTCAGTATTTGTTTGCTATTGTACAACCACTTGCGTACTTTACTGCAGGCGATTCGAAATTTTTATACTCTGCCAACTGTTATGTTGGCTATAATTATTGAAGGATCGACTATGTAACTGCTTTACATACCTGTCGGCAAAAGTTGCGTATATACATACATGGTGATTTATACCACGAGGCAAAAAATGAAAATATGTGTTCACAGTTTGATTCTAAGCAAAAATTGCGAAATAATGTTTTTCAATCGGTCTTTGTTTTCGAGATATCGAGATACCAACTTTTTGAAAGATACGATTTTAAGTTTTACAAAAACTAATATAGAGTGCTTTGAAACAAAAACTTATTTATTAGTTATTGACAGTTTCACATTTGGGTAGTGTTTGTAATTGTTAGTCTTAAAAATTGAGTCCAGAATGCAGTTCAGCAGCTTGAGAATCAACAAGACTTTGCTGCAGTTTATAAACTCAGTGGTTTTACGTTGCCAGGCTTGCATCGCAGCTGGCAGTGGACTTTTGAACATACTTTGTAAGTTAAGGTATTGATTCTTCTTTATGTTACAGTTACAAAATTTTTAAATAAAGTTTTCATATTGCCCACTATTATTTTTGTGTGAAACTTGAGACCAGGTCTTTTAAAAGTTTGAACCTCGATATCTCGAAAACAAAGGCCGATTGGAAAAACATTATTTCGCATTTTTTGCTTAGAATCAAACTGTGAACACATATTTTCATTTTTCGCCTCGTGGTATAAATCACCCTGTATATATATCCTACCAACACTAGAGCGCCGGTATATTGTGAAATTGCGTTCACTAGAGCGTCAGTGTTATAGAGCGCCAGTATACTGACGCTCTATGCACTTTCCATTGAAATTTGTTCTGTAATGTGTTAATGATGCAAGCACACTTTTGGTAACTTTTCGTTGAGCCCTTCAATGATGACTTTTATCAAAAGTTATACTCTACTCGTATATTTGCAGTACATCGGGTTAACTGCTATGAGCGCTGCCCGCGTTTGCGTATATTGGGTATAACTTTGTTTGCCTGATAAATTTTCGCGTTTAGAGCGTCAGCACAATTTGGTAACAGTCTTTAGTATACTTTTATTACAACTTATATTATATCGCGTTTAAGACTTCATTGTCTGTTAACTTAATCTTTAAATCATATTTAACATCTTCTGATAAGTAACTTCGGCTAATGTGAAGTTTCAAATTAACTGTAGTAGTAGTGGCAGGAACAACAAACTTTTTATAAACTGATGTTGATAAAATTTGATTCACAATTTTATCTTAAATTATTTACTAATCCAAACGTAAACAAAATAAAAACAAGCGTTTACTGCAGAACTCTACATTGCCCCGTTAAGCAAAAAATAAAATTGCGTTTTAGAAAAAAATGGTTCAAACAAAAGCTATAGACAATAGAATTTCCAACAATTTTTCTCCCTCAACTTTTTTGTAAAATTGATATTGGTGGAGATACTGTTATAACAATTATTATCACGTGATTGTTTTATCTCAATAATTACTTATCGGTTCAAAAATTCAAACAAAAAGATTTGTATAATTAAATTATAAACAACCTTTATTTATAACAAAATGTTTAAAATGAATATTTTTCTAAATATTGAACAAATTCGACAATCTGTGTAAGTTAACGGCCCTTTTGGCTACATAGAATATGCCCAAAATCTAATCAGATTTGCGAAATTATAAATAAGGTCCATGTACAAAGTTTCATAAAAATCGGGTCGGTGTTTTTCTTGTTTATATACGGACGGGCGGCCGGCCAGCCTCCGGACATACATTTTTTTGCTGTATTATAACGTACTAACTTTAATTCTTCGGAAAAAGTGAAAAAAGGATGTTAAAATTTTCGGTTTGAAACCGTCGCTAACTCCCCATCTTATTTCATAAGATGTGGAGTAAAAAATATTAAATCGAACATTCGATATTTTTTGCATTGTTTTTACATTTCAAGGACGAATACCATACTTTAGAGAAAAGTTACTTTTCATGGCTTCCCATTTATTGCAAGCCCACATAGAACAGATGCTATTTAGAGTATCACTTTTCCTCCGTGTTAGATAATATACTAATACTTTTGAACTCCAATAATAGCGTTGGAGATTGGAAACCTTTGCATTGAGTGTTGTCTGTTACATTTGAGTATGTCATTTTCTTTTTAATTAACTTTAATAATTACGCCCTTTAAACATTTTTTATAAACAATTGTGGTAGACATTGGAAACTTTTCTGTTAAACAATGTTCGTTAAAATTTACAAACTGGTTTTACCTTTCGCGGTGTGTTTTTGAACTAGTGTTGTCTACATTCGATTTAAAAGCTAACGCTAATTTGTCGGTGTGTCCCAAACGACAGTTTGCTCGATGTTCATTAAGATTAGTTTCCATCGATCTCTTGATGATTCCTATGTAAACTTTTACACAATAGCAAATTATTCGGTAAACTCCTGCTGCTAAAAGAAAGTCTCTTTTGTCTTTTGTTGATTTGATAGTTTGCTGAATCTTCTTGGTTGGTTTGAAGATAGTTTTGATGTCGTGCTTCTTTAGAATTTTTTTTATACGTTCGATCACGTTGGGTTTGTATGCTAGACATTCGTGGGTGGTAGTAAATTGACTGACTGATTTCGGTGTTCTTAATCTTTTGGACCTCATTGATTTTTTGATCTTCTTCCTAATGTACCCGTTAGCCTCAAAGGCAGTTTTTAAGTAATTGTGTTTCGCCTGAAGATTCCTTCGAACTCATTCAGTCAGGGTCTTAATTATTCTGTACTTTTGGCCTGGGTAGTGGTTGAATAAGGCATGCAGGTACCTGTACACTGTGTGACTTAGTTTGTTTTCCCATTTGTTCGTCAACACATTCAAGAAGGCCAGTTGTTGTTCATGTTCTGTCTCCATAGTGAACTGGATACTGGGTGTTGACTGTTCAAGTGTCAATGAAACTGGTTAAGTTTCTCCATGCCGTGTTTCCAAACATCAACGTGCGGAACTATATCATTGGTTTGTATTCCGCGGTCTCGATGGGTTTTTTCTCAAAATTCTCAATGAAGAAATTGGCAATCACTGGACTCAGTGGACTTTAATTGCCGGTCCATCCACTTTTTTAAAAAACTCTCTTTCCCAAACAAAATAGCTCCCGGTGAGACAGACTTTGAAAAACTTGCTGATGTCAGTAGGGAAGGTACGTTTAGTTGCACTTTGGTAAACAACGAAACCACGTCAAACCTTATAAGGACGTCTTGGGGTTTTTGTTGAAGTTTCGAATTTTGCGAACAAAGTCTGCTGAAATTTGAATTTTTTCTGCCGGTTTACGTTTCAATTTCAGTCGTTCATCGTTCATCGATCTTGATCGTTCACCATTCATCATCGTTCGTCCTTCATCGTTCAACGTTCATTGTTTATCGTTCATCGTTCATCGTTCATCGTTCATCGTTCATCGTTCATCGTTCATCGTTCATCATTCATCATTTATCATTCATCGTTTATCGTTCATCGTTAATCATCGTTTATCGTTGAACGATGGATTAACGCGGCAGTAAATAATAATAATAATAATAATAATAATAATAATAATAATAATAATAATAATAATAATAATAATGATGTTTATTTTCCAACGGGTTTGCCCCAATTACAGGAAAAATTTACAAGTAGATAAATAAATAATAATTAAAAATATGTATATTTATATAAACATAAAATAATTCCTAATCCGACTATGCAAATCAAAAAAGAAAAACAAACGAAAAATATATAAAAAAAAATAATAATAAAAAAATAATAATAAAAAAATAATAATAAGAAAAATGAGAATTACTATTAGAACAAGAACAAGAACAAGAATATTTAAGATCAAAATTAAAACTAAATTGCCAAATGTCTAACTGAAACATATTCTATTACAAATAATAATAATATTATCTACATTAATGTCGACTACTTGATCAGTTATATTGTTATACGCGTTGCACATTACTGAAATCGGTGCACTAGCTAGTATATTTGTTCTATGGCTGCTAATATAAAAGGTGGTAGTTTGTCGTGCATTAATTCTCGGTACCAAGAAATTAATTCTCGATAGCAACCATAGGCAGTCTACTCTGTTATTAAGAAGACTATACAAAAACTTGATAGCTATTACAGTCCTGCGATTTTGTAGCGACGTAAAGTTGTGTCTTCTCAATAGCGTTGAGTGTTCAAAGTAAACATCCTTGGTCATAGTGACGCCCTCTGGTTTTAGTGCATAATGGATAACATATTGAAATTGAAATAAGAAAACTGTTTTCAAAGTCTTGTAACTGCTTAACGGAGCAAAATTGTACTAAGGTAAATTACGTTAAATCGTCACATTTATGCCCAACGAATCTACCCCTGCAGTATGGCTCATTCATTAACCACCCGGTATGTGGTTGAACTAGAGATGGCGAGTACTTAGCTAAGTAGTACGTTGGTGATTTAGAAGTACTCAGTGTTAGTTTCACAGGGACATCTAATCAAAACCGACCGTAGATTAGCCGGGCACATTAGTTTCCAGCGTCTGATCTGAGCTATCGGGCATATTGCATTAGATTGGCGTCTAACAAGAACATAATCGATATATTTTAACGAATTAAAAATCTTATTTTCTGATGTTACAAAAATATTTTGTTGAACTATTTACGAAGAATTAGGTCAGTTGTATTATGTGGCGCTTAAAATTGAATAGAAAATTTTTAGTAATGTAAATTCGTAATTGAATAGTTTCAGAATAATAATTCAATTAACAAAATTAAACGATTAGAGTAATTAAAAATTTTTTAATTTTTAACAATTTTAATGTACAGGGTCTACTACGGAACACGTTCATTAAAAGTTTTTAAGGTTCCTTACTATTTATAAATTTGAAACTTTTAGTTTAAGAATAACCAATAGCCTTCTTTTGTTCTAAAATATTCCGGAAGAACTGGAAATTGCCATCAACTTTCTTAAGTTAAATGAAGCACCCTGTATATTATTGCATTTTTGGATCCTACAATCAATTCTACGATACACTGTATTAGGTTATCTTATACCAATCGTCAACTGTTTTCGAGTAGTTGTGATTTTTTAACAAATTTTGGGTTTTGTGAAGGGGTGTTTAGTAGCCTATCTTTTGCTCTTCTTCAAACACAAAACCTCTATATTTTAAAACAGCAAGTAAAACCATAAGGGTTTACTAAATACATTTGCATTACATTATTGGCTAATAGATAGTGTGACAACGGAGAAAATTGTTACTTTTACAAAACGAATTTAATGATATTAACACAATAAACAAATAAAAATAAATGAATATAGGATCCATTATTTAAATATATAAATCTCACTATCATTAGGGCGCTCATACAGGAATAAGTTTTTGAGCGTAATCAGCTAAAAAAGGTATTTACAGTTTCCATCTGTATATTGTGCTAATATCCAGTAGATACCGCCACGTGATTGAAACGTAAACTTCAAAATCAGTAAAAACAATCTTCAATAGTATACATAACAGTCTTAAAGCGTCATTACAACATGTTACCATAAAAGCGTCACTAATATACATTACCACTGATACACTGTCGACTGTAAAACGTCATTCAAATAAACACTCTTGTAACGTATAATCATTAAAGCGTCGGTAATGTTGCCAGATTTTTATGTAGTATACATTTTTACAAACACACACTATATCGCGTTTACAGCGCCCTCATTAATTTTCCTTATTTGTATTGCAGAGAAGAATTGTAGTACATGATTCTTTAACGTGGTCTTTTAACGATTTCATGATATTCAGCCTACGTTGTCAAATACAAAAGCAGACAGTTAGAACTATTCCCCAAACTATTCCACATGGTAATATTACCATACTAACTTATCAAAAACATGTCAACAAAAAAAATAAATGATAATATCAGGACATTTTTAAGACAAACAGACCAAACAAAAATATTTTCTCTCACTCTAATTGTATACCCGATGTGGACATTGCGTTATTATTTTTGTACTTTAGCTTCACCACAATTTATATATTTTATCGAAAGTTTAAGTGGCAAACACAAAATGTATCAATAAAATTTGAAGAACAAGTTGTATTTGAAAAGATTATTTTTTCATCAATTCAGATTTTGATCGTATTAACAAAATATTAAATAATTGATGACACAATTAATATATTTCAAGAAAATCAAAATGTTCTAACAAGGTAAATATAATAAGTTTTTGACAGTTAAATGTAAACAACGTTTTATCGAGGACCATGCAGTTATATCAGTATAATACACGTTAATTGGTTAAAATTGTGCACTGCTATTGGTCAAAATGATAAAAACGTCATATTTTGACGTATGAAAAAAATAATCAATGTAAAAACATTGGCAAAAGATTCGCACGGGTGACAGATATATGGAATTGTAATGTTTGAACTTTTCTTTAACAATTTTTTGTTAAAGAATGATTAAACTCACTCATTCGAGCAATACCACGTTCGACTAAATCGCTCACTACTATCAAGTGATTGAAAATTTGTAATCTTTGTTGGAAGGTTGCATCAAAATTCCAGTCATTGAGATTCGTTACATTTTTCCATGCACTGTGCAATTTCACAATTTTTCGACAACGTCACGATCGCGTCGAATGGGAATATCTGCTTGATACCAGACGTTTTCACATCTTCCGCAACTCTTGACGCTTTTTCCCGTATTGTCGTTTGTGATTTTTGGTGATGATGGAAGAAAAGTTGTAAAACTTCTCGATTTATTAGTAATCGCTTGTTTCGAAGGGCCTCTCAAGATAATCCAATCAAATAAAATTTATCACTCGCGTTTGTCATTGTAAATCAATTCTAATTATTAAAATTATGCACTCTTTATAGAAACCGGGAACTGAACTTGACACATCAGGATCAGCGCCTTACTAATTTTAAAGGCGCTAGATATCTTCATTGTTTAGACTAACGCGTCTCGAAACAAAACAAAAGAGTAACATAACAAATAAAAATCAGGGTGGGGTGGGCGCAGACAACAGCTTCGACGAAAAACAAACAAAGTCTGCTGATTAAT
This sequence comes from Abscondita cerata, assembly GCA_030710515.1. NCBI lineage: Eukaryota > Metazoa > Arthropoda > Insecta > Coleoptera > Lampyridae > Abscondita > Abscondita cerata. Next base: position 188,334 of record JALBCR010000866.1, on the reverse strand, counting down.
GTTCTTGAAGCAAGTTGTAACAACCAAAACATTATGCTGAACATTATTGGCAAAAAAAAACAACTGAGTAGCCCATGCGGTAAGGCTCCTGTCTCATATTCTGGCGGAAAGTGCTGTGGCCATATTGTGAAAAATCTCAGTTACATATGGAAACAGCACAAGTATTATCAAAAAGAGCTATCTGTCTAATATTTTAGAAGATTTTCATTTAATTGAAAAATTGAATAAAAACTGTAATTGAATTTCACCTTAAATTTGAAACAATGTGAATAACTTTCCACATTTTCAAAATTTTTGATATCGCATCTATTGATAGGAACGTACATTTGATCAATTTTGTTATACAATATGCGGAAAATTCTTAAACTGATTGAAATTGTTAGAAGGCATTAAGTAGAATCCGTTTTAAAACCGTATGAATTTTTTTTTCAAATTTTGAAAATTATATTTGGTGAAAAACGAGGTATTTTCACTTTCCCTTGTTAATTTCACATTATTGTGATTGACAATATATATTTATTCATTTGAGACAATTAAGCAAATTGAAATTGATGAAAGTTAGTAAACAGACTCCATTTTCAAACCGCATGATTTTTTTTCAATTTTTTGAGATATATTTGATGAAAGAACAGGTATTTTCACTTTTAATTGTTAATTAACATTAATGTAATTAATGCAATATGTCTTTTTTCATTCGAGACATTTACATGGGGCCTTATTCCAACCATTGAAAAAAAATTACTTCTAATTATAAGTCACTTCAGCCAATTTCAAGACCTATTTCCTATGTTATTCAAATAAAAAATTAAAACATTGATTGACACACCCCTAAATATTCTTCAATCAAAAAATTCTTTTAGGAGAGTCATATTGGTACTAAAATAAAGTTATTTGAAGTTCGCCGAAGGAATTGCTGACAAAAAGTTTGTTTTGACACACCTTAATATACATGTACGTTCAAATCAACGTTTACTCTGTTTTTGTCAAAATTAGAAAAAATCTTGTATGTAACACTTAACGAAACATGATTTTTATAACTCACATTTGTTACAAAAAATCATGCGTTTCGTCACTGATTACATAAATAGGAATTTTTCTATTTTGGGTCGTTTAAAAAGCTATAAAGCATCCAAATGAGTTATTTTATAAAAAATTAAGTTTTTTTATAGAAATAGAACAATTTTTATTCCGTACGGTGGTAACACAGATTTGATATTAAACGTCAAAGCTGTCGTTACGTTCGGCGTGCATTAATTTAAATTGTAATTAATGTTCAGTAGATTTATTTATCTACTTATTTTTATTTTCACACATTTTTAAAATTTAAGCGTATGATAAATGTTCTAATTAAACTTAAACTAGCATTTAATTCAAAATTTAATGAAAATATTGCCACCTTAGCAATTATACTTCAAAATACCCTAAATTTAAAAACTCGCGAAATTTTATTTTAAAATCAATCTGAAAAGCCCAAAATAGAAAAAATAGTACAAAGAATTCGTTTCAGAAGGGATTTTAGCAACTCGTACTTTCGAAACTGTACTCGTCTTATAAAATGCGTCATTTGAAACTAGTTGTTTAATATGCTATTATATTTATAAATAGTATCATCAAATGTGGGTTAATTCAAGATTGAATGTAATTAACAGTCATCGATAGATAAAGTTTATAGGTTTTTTATGTACGTTAACGTACATTATTATTTGGGTTTACATACTTATTTTTTTTTAAAATCGTACGATATCTCTAGCTCCAATAAAAGTTAAGTGTTTTTAAACCATATACGCTTGTTGTGCATAAAATTTAAAAGATTTATGAATTTTGTTTGTGTTTATTTGTAGCTGAGAACAAACTTTATGAACTATAACTAAATTTATAGTATTAGTTTGCTTTAAAATGCAATAACGTGGTTATAAGCAAGTATAAAATGTTGGATCAAAATAGTATTTAGGAATGAGTAACAAATATTTTTTCAATTTTCAACTCAAAATAAATAAATAGTTGCATTTTATACTGTTGATAATAGATAATTTAAATCAGTTTTCGTTGAACTATTCGCAATTTAACTCGTGTTCGTGCATAAGTCAATCTCATGTAAATTCAATTGTTGACTATTAAACAACTATGCATTAACCAAAACACCAACAAACATTAGATTTTACGTATGTAGGACAACCAGAAACTCACTTCAAGCCTGTTGTGTGTTCATTAAATGTTGCGTAAAATACTGTAAGCCTAAACTAGTCAATGAAATATTTCAATACTAAGTACTAATTTTAAATCAAACAAAAGTTGTTTGTTTAATTTTCAGTTTTCAACAACATATTCTGAAAGAGCTTTTTGCTATAGCAAACAAACAATGGCTTCCCCTTTGACTGTTATTTGCATAAGGTTTTCTGTGTTAGCAAAAACGTTATTCAGACAAGTGCAAAGTGCGCTCTATATGTCAGCTGGGTTTTCAAAAATGTACTATCTTATAAACTTTTGCAATATTAAACTTCTTGTAATTTGCAAATACTAATATTATTGTTTCTAATACTGATTGTTGTATTTTCTATAATTTGATTTATAATTTACGTTTAATTTAATTGTCGTGTGCATTCATGTATTAAAGCAAAATAATAAAATAGTAAGCTTTAAGGTTTAAATAAAAGTTGCAGCGTACAATAAAATTGCATGATTTGTTTTTTAAATGATATTTGTAATAATTTTATCGAAAGTTTTAGCTTTGTGGATAACATTAACAATTCTAAAACCAATTAAAACAGTTAAGATTACTAAAATTTGTATTACCCTTTTTGGGAAAAGATAACTAGTAAAGTGATAAAGATGATGTAAGTAAAACACAAATTACTTTTAAGTTTTAATCTAAGAATCAAAAAATACTTGAACTAATTAACGTGTACAGGGTTATTCATTATAAATTACCCACCCCTTAATATTGTTATTATTGCTGGTAGAAAAAAAGTTAAAGATAAAAGTTGTATGGTTCTAACTAAATTTTTTCAAAATATCATCAAAAGGTCAGTTACTCGCCGTTTACAGGGCGCAACAAAAATATGATGCATTTTTTTAATGTAACACCCTGTATAATATTATATTTTTTAAGAGATCTTTTTTTTCTGATTTCAAAAAAATATAATATGTTGTCTTTATCTTGAGCCGTTATTGAGTTATTAATCGTAGAATATCACAGTTACTTAATACGGAATTGTTGATATTGTTAAAGTAATCCATGTAAATGGCAAATGTTGTGTTTGATAATTAACATTTCATTAATTAAATCACCAAAATTGTTTATAATTAAGCTGTTGGCTGGAAATCCAAGCTTGCTCTTGATGTCCTGTCGGTGGTTTCATATGTAACTGTAATATTCTTCGATTAATAACTCAATAACAGCTCAATATAAAAACAACATTTTATATTTTTTTGAAATAAAAAAAGATCTTTTCAAAAATATAATAATATACAAGGTGTTACATTAAAAATACATCATATTTTTGTTGCGCCCTGTAAACGGCGAGTAACTGAACTATTAATGGCATTTTAAGAAAATTCAGTTAGAACCATACAACTCTCATGTATAACTTTTCTACTAGCAATAACATCGATAATAAGGGGTGGGTAATTTATAATAACCCTGTACAACCTCAATCTGCTACAGAGAGCCCTTGCATGAATCCTTCAAATAATAAATAACTAATTATAGGAACCTCAAATCAAAAAATGCCAATAAACTTTTTTTTCAGAATTACATCTTCTATTTACCCTTTCACTGCTATCTGTGTCTTTACGAACACCCAGTTTTTATGTCTAGTTAAAAATTTTAAGAAGAATTTCTATAGGAGAATGAATAAATGTAGTTTTGAAACTACAATTTACAATATTGTGTTTTCTTTAGAAAATTCTACTAATTCACTCGACTACTGTTTCGACCTTTTGGAAGTAAGATGATGCTGCATCTAGTGTCGTTTAATGCTATTGTAAACGCCCGAAAAGTTGGCAGTAGAGCATCAGTGCTCTGCATTAATACAAAAATCACTTGTTACGATAGCACAAAGCGACACTAACTGTCGCATTAACTTATTTGTTGTATATGATTTGCGCTTCTGTGGGTAATAAGTTGACAGCCGGTGATCAAATAAGAGAAGTCATCGGCTGCATGCCCTGCTCACTCACGACAAAAAGTAACAAACATATTATAACTTTTACCTCACGTTGCATGCAGCGCTTTCATTTTACCCTCTCATTTTTAATTTTTATTTTGAATTATATCTCAGTCAGCCAGTCATATAATTTTTTTTACATGCTGTGTTCCATCTTATAAGACCAACAAAGTTTTATCAAATGATCCTCATGTAGTGGGTATGAGAAAGATTTTTTAAAATAAATAATCAAAAATATAATTGTTACAGGACATAAATCTATGCCAGATTCTGCAATGAATACAGCAGATTTTTAATTGCTTTTCAACAAATTTTTTTTTTCAACGTTAATGGAAGAACAGCAGAATTGTAAAATTGTTAAGATCTGCAGTATTAAGTACATCCTCTTATGTACAATTTTGGTACTAGGTATAAATTGTACTAAAAACAATAAAATTTGTGTCAGCTACTACCTTGTACGTGTACCATCATTAATTCAAAACTGGATAAGTGCAGTACAGTTTCATATAGTTATGGAAAAACTGGAATAGAATAAATTTATGTATTTGTACTCCAGAAACTTTTACAAGAATTCTGTGAATATTTTTTTGCCGCATCATGATGTGAAAAACATGAATCCTTTTGTTCGGGATTTATAATTTTTTTTAAATTAAAATTAAATTAAATTAACAATTTTGTTGCTCCTAGATCGCCAGGAACTCCTTGTGACTGGACGGTAGGAAGGTTGCTTTAGATTGTTTAAAATAATTGATTGTAAGGGTGATTCAACTGATAAGGACGTTGTACAGTCAGATGAAATGGACAGTGACAAAACTAAAACATTTTTATTTTCTTCTACAAATCTTCTGAATACAAGTACCCATTGATACATTACTGGTTATCTGGCAAAAATATATTGAAAACTGTAAATGCGAGTTCTTCTTTGCCAGAGCATACATTAATTGAGGCAGGCACAATACTTGTTAAAAAATTATAAAGAATGCATTGAAATAAGTCATAAATGTTTACCTGAAATATACACTGGTAGTAAGTAATGTCATTAGTAATATAATGGTAACATTCAGAAAATGTTTTCCAAAATTTATAAATTTTAATTTTAATTGTCAATTTATTTTAGAATTGGAATTTAGGTTCAAGTGGTTTCCCTAAACCTTGAAGCAAATGCTTTGCCAAGATGAACCAATCCACTATTGCACACAGTTTCGTCACCACAATATACAGGTTTATACTGATCTTCTAGGGCACCATACATAACATTTACATCACAATACAATATTTAAAATGTACCATACGAATAAATAAATAAATAAAGAATCGCAGTTTTTATTATTAATAAGATTTTGAAGGGCTTACATATTAGAAACGTAGACAATAAAATAAAATAATTGACATTAACAAATTAAGCAATGATTGTAAACAAATTTCAAAATGTAAAACAAATTTAGTTTTAATGAAATAATGTTTAATACTAAATTTATTATCTGCAGATAAAATTGTATTTAAAATTTGAATCATTTAATATTTAACAATATTCTTGTATTCATAAGAAAAGTAAATTCAAATGAATTTGTCTTTTGTTTTTGTTTTCTTATTAAATACCTACAAATTTATTTTAATTTGTTAAAAATCAATACTGAAGTTACACAATGACCACTATATTTTTGTTTGAAAGAGCGTAGTTTATGAAGTAAATCTAAAAATTAGCAAAAAATTAAATTTATTTAATCTCCATTACGGTCTAATGGCCGCCTTACGTGAGACACGGTGTATAAAAGCATCATCTACGCTGTTTAATTTTTTTTAAACCAGTTACATTTGAAAAATATTGAACAGGAGTATGCATAATTCATGTAAGTTTCATCTAAATTTTATTATTAACTTGTTCTTTAAACCTAAATCATCATGATTCCTTAAGTTGAATTAAGAACTGAAACGCCAAGCAATAAAGTCATCACGTCCCATTAATAATTTTCTTTGGCCGTGACATTTTCTCAAGCATGTGCTTCACCCTTGGTTCTACTATGTAATTAAACGTATCTTTCATGTTTTTTTTTTGTTTTTGAAAGTTAAATTATCAAGAATAGTTTAATTCTTTTCATTTTTTCTTAATATATTTGTTGCAGTAGTACCTAATGCATTTTCTCTGTGGAAAAAGTGTTTCTTTGATACAATAGCTATTAAGATAAACAATAGCTAAATCAAAGTTAAATTTTAATAGTCTATTGTTTTAAGGTTATGTTGTAAATATTGTATTTATTCTTAAATTTTATGAATGTAAACGTTTTTCTGTCTAATTTTAATAGTAATTTAAACTAAAGGGTTGTTTACTTCCACTTAAATTAAATTAACGTATGTAAATGCCGCCAAAATAAAAATATATAACGTCACGTTAAAACAATTAAAATTTATAAAATTGCTAAGTGCAAAACGAAGTGAGAAGCGAAGCAGTACAGTAATAAAAGTAAACGAAGAAAGTAAATACTCATCAGTGAAAGTGATCCGGAAGGGAAAAGATCCGTGAACTCAAGGGGGAATGAACGGTCGAGGCTGCAAGAATTTGGACGACGTAGCAGGAACCTGAAAAGAAAGTACAGGACATTGGAAGCATCAAATACAATAAAAATTACTCACCGTCGAAATTGGCGTTGATGACCAGGTAGATTTAGTAATTAGAAATAAAGTTGTAAAGTAGTTGTAGTAAAATTTAGAATAAGATTAATGTAAATCAGCGCCGTGCACGTAAAACAAGACTTGATCGGATTGCAGGGCACGTGAAATTGGTACATGTTGCGAAATTTATTATTTGTCATAGGTTTATGAATAAGAGAAGGTTGTTTTAATGAAGGGAATAAGAAAAATAAAAACATTGAATGACAGAAATTATTTGGGTAAAACGCGTGCATGTGAAAACACTTTTGTTTTCCGGTAAAAAAGTAACCCTAGAGACAAAGATCCTAAATTTAAATTGTATGATAAAGTGGTTGGCGCTTAACGTTAAAACAAAATTAAAATTTACCCCTTTGTCATCGCAATATCTTGCTTTAAATTAATGTAAACGTGAGAAACAGTAAAATTTACGTCTGTTATATATTGTTGTAGAGTTAATTGCGTGTCGTGTTTACGTGTGTGTTTGCTGCAGGTTATTTTAATTAAATTTCCTGAAAAATTTGTGATAGTAGAGTCAAAGTATTTTAACCATCAGTGGTACCGGATGCACTGCAGCTTAAAATGCTTATTGTGCTTCCCTTGGTTGCTAGCCTACAAATTCAAAATCCATACCCTGCATTAATTAGTGCAGGGTTCGCATTCAAGTTTTTTGGTAGAACTTTGTTGCAACTAAAAATGCGCTGCTTTTTATCATCTAGCGCATTGCAATTGCACAGTAAATGTAGTAATGTTTTTAGAGCATTTCCACATATCTAATCTTGCCATTCAATTTTCTGCAGGACATCTTTAACGGCCATGTGTCCCGTAAAAAGCCCTGCCATAGTCTTCAACTGTGCTCTACTTAGCGTTAGTATTTTAGCAGCTTGATTTACAGTAAGGTTATATTTTTATATTTTTTACTATGTATCAAGACTGGTCTTGATGTACAGCCTTGTGTCCTTTGCGAGTCCATTCGGTGACTGCTAGGCGGCTCAATTTTTTTGTAGACTGGTTCTGGCCTTACCTAAGACGTTGAAACTTCCTGCCTTGCTAGGCATCAGTCTACGACAGTAATCCTTTTCTATATTAATCTTTCCACATTCCATAATAGCATGTATTTCCGCCTGAAAGACAGACGCTAGGTTGCCCAGGGAGTGAACATACCCTGCATTTTCTCTTTCCTGATCTATTCTATGAATTACGTGTCTATTCTGTAAATGCTGGTTCGTAAACGATTCGTTGGATACTGATTGTCGTTATCGTGTTACTAAAGATCAGCTGAACAATTGTCGGTAAATTCCTATTTTGTAACCTCTGCTTCAATTTTAGGATGAATAGTACATATTTTTGTATCATACTGTCACATATAACCTAAATTTTGCGTTTTAACAACATATATTAGTTTTAAAAACTTTGTTATGGTTAATAGGAGTTTGGTAAAACAGAGAAAAATAATTTATGGTGTCAACTCAACTATTGAAAGGCAGAGCTGCGCTGAAACCATCCGATAACAATATTCAATTTTTAGAAGAAATGGAAAACAACGCGGTTTTTCCAAACAAATGAATACAATCTTGATTCCCAAAAAACCTGATATTTAAAAAAACTGGTAATACTTAAATAAAAAATAAATAGTGTAGGTGGTTTTTGCAAACCAGTTGTCTATGGAAAAACACTATATAGAAGAGAATCGTCGGGGGTCGTTACGATGGAGATCCACTAACGTGAAAGCACAAACCGCCGTGGCGATTGAAGTTGTTAAGTTGCTTTATAATTTCCATATTCTGCTTGATTTTCCTATTGAAAAGAAAGAAAATTTGGCAATCAAGCGGAACACTGTTTTAATCTATCACAACGGTCATGTTTTAATTATATCATATTTATACAAGACATTAAAATATTGAGGTGGAATGGTTCAACACCTCTTCCAAAATACACTCATTTTAACTAGGGCTATTAAAGGCAAGAAAATTTATAACATAAATGTTAATATTATAACGCCGTTTTATAGAGTGAAGTTAGTAGGTTAGAAAATTTTTGATAGTTGAAAAATATGTAGTATTTCATAGGATCTAAAAGATTTTATTAATAATAATTTTTATTTTAATTTATTTGGAAAAAAAAATTTTTTAATGAAAAGTTAGCAAATAAGATTATGATAAATTGTATTAAGTTTATCTATATCCGTTTTGTAATTAATGGTTTTATGTTGATTTTTTTAAATATGGATAATTTCTAGCAAGGCTCTTTTATAGTAGTTATTTCTTTATCTATGATTACAGGATTTTCAAAATCAAATTTATGAAAATTATCAACAGCATGGTTAGATAGGGCAGTGTTAGGTTTATTAGGAAATTTATTTTTGTGTTAATTCAAAGTTTATGTTGACTTATTCGTTTATATAAATATTGTATTGTTTGGCCTATATATGATTTGTCACAGTTTAGACAATTTATTTTATAAATTAGTTGTGTTTGTTGTAAAGTATCAGTTTTATTTTTAAAATTGCTATAAAAGTTTTTTTTTAATGTATTATGATTTTTATAGCTGGTAAGATTATTATATTTTTTAAGTTCAGATTCGATTTTATTAGATAATTTTGGGATGTATGGAAATGAAACATAATTTTTTTGTAAGTTTTGAAAGGTTCCTAAATAGTTGAGTTGTAAAGGTATAAAATCAAAATTATTATTTTTTTGTTTTGAATTTTATAAATTCTGTTATTTATAGGTTTTATTATGAATTTAAGAGGATACAAATTTTTTATTAACATATTTTTAATTAAATTTGTATTAGAATGGTGATATTTTTTTCTAATAAAATTATTGCTCTATCGACCAATGAGTTGATTACACTTATTTTGTAATTTTTGAAGTAAAATAATTGAAATTTAGAAAACGTTCAGTTTTTACATTTTTCTATACAATTGGTTCCTAATTTTTGTTCATTATTCATTTGTAATGTTAGATCAAGAAAATGTATAGCTCTATTGTTATTTTCTAATTCTATTGTGAATTTTAGTCTTTGGTGACAATTATTAAATTTGTTGTGAATGTTATTAATTTGGTCTTTATGTGCCATAATAATTATGTCGTCAACGTATCTTTTATATAATAAAACATTTAAATTTTGGTTAAGATTGTAATTTTCAAATTAGTTATTATGTCTATAAAATATTTTTTAGGTATTTTGGTATATTTTTCGATTTTTTCCAATAAAAATTATTGATTCGAGCTAAATCAGTTGGAATATTTGTATATAAGGATACTACATCTAGTAAAAAAATTTTATGATCTTTAGGTACTGAAATATTAATATTTTTTTTAAATGTCCAAGAATGTATTGTATTTATTTTTAGTTGTGATATTTTTGAGTATGTTTGAAATATATTTAAAAAGTTTGTAAGTGGGACTATTATAAGATGCTACAATTAGTCTTAATGGGTAATTTTGTTTAGGTAATTTTGGTAGTCCATAAATTTTAGGAATACTACAAATGTTAGAAATTAATTTTGAGTAAGTATTTTTATCAATTGCATTAATATTAAGTAATTTTTTAATGAAGTTGTTATTTTTATTTTGAATGTTGGATTTTTTGAATTATTTTATAGGTATCGTCTTCATTAAGTAATTGTAGCATTTTATTATTATAGTCGGATTTTTGCATAATTATTGATTTTTGTTTTATCTGCTTCTAGTACAATTAAATTTTTATTATTTTTTAGGAAGTTTTTAGTATAATTAACTTTTCTTAGAAAAATGTTGTTATTGTGATGTTCATTAATAGATAGAATTTTGTTTTTGGCACAATTTTTGTAGTTGGTTATAATATCGTTGGTTTTATTTCTGATGGTGTTTTGTTTGTTATTTTCTAGATGTATTATTTGATTTTCAATATTAGTTATAAAATTGTTTATTGGAATGACTTTATTATTATCAAAAATATTGTATTTAGGACCTAGTTGTAATATTTCAGAAACATCAGTAGCAATGTTTTGTAGACTTAAATTCTCAATAAAGTTAGAATTGTTATTTGTATTAGGTACAGATTCATCAATATTTCTTTTAAATAAAAAATTTGTTGCTTCGAAGCAACAAATGAATCTTCCAGAAAAAAACTGCTGTTGTATCTTTTAACCTTTAAAAAAATTTAACATAATTTTTATACAACTTTAAAATAAAATAACAAAAATGTGAATATTTGAAAAATTTTGAAAGAAAATTAGTATTGCAGCAAAGTAACTATTTTAATTGCTTTATTAAATACTTAAATAAAATATATAATGAAAGCGACGGATATGTATGCATATTGTGATGAGGAAAATTTTTATTTTAGAATTAAAATTTTATTTGAAATTTATTTAATTGAATTATTTCCACAAACAAGTAAATTCTGCTTTTGTCTCTCGGGGTTCTTTATTTTACCAGGTAAAGATGCTTTACTTACGTGTGAAACTTTATTTAATATAAATTTTAATGAATTAATAAATAATAACTCTGTTTAGGCACGGAATTAATTGTAACCCTTAATTTATTTGTAGCACAATTACTTTTCATGTCTTGATGTTTCCAATTTAAAAAAACAACACCAACTCGTTATACAACAAAGAAAATTTGATTTACACATACGAAATTTTATTGAGCATAATAGTATATTACGTAACGAGAATTGTAAGATGCATATACGTACGACTGTGAAAAGCTACGCACGAGCCGCGTAGAGGCGAGTGCGTAATCACGGGAGTACGTAATTGCTTACAATTGGAATTATGTACTATACTTTATCTACAACCACCTGAATACCGCTGACAACTTTTTGTAATTATTGCAATATATTATGTTAATATAATATAATACATATTGAAGGGATCACCATTCACTTCATATTTAAGTTTGTCACATACGGGTTCCTTATTTATGTAGTATTCAACTTCTCTTCATTTCTTCTCACTTCCAAACTCCAAGTAGTTTTATAACATCATTAAAGTTAAATGTAGTATTTCCTGTCACCACGTTCTTAAGAATATGAGCTTAAGTATGTATGTATATATGTTTTCTCTCGAATTTACATAACATTATGTAGTAGAATATTGTTTGTAATCTTTAGAACGAACCTGTAAGATATAGTCATCCTGATTTTTAATTACTGATCGAACGTATGTAGAAGCTCAAAATACGCAATGTTATGTCGTTTCATTATTATCTTCCAAAAATGAGATGTTTTTTACCTATATAAAACACAAGAAAATATATTATAGAATATTACTACTAAGCTTACGTATCCTATTGTAACAGTAAACTTCTAAATGACATTTTCTTTCCCGGATATCCAATATTTTTGTCATCTTTAATAACCACCGAATATTGAGAAGAAAGTTTAAGTGTTGGGTTAAAGTTGCATTTGCAAATGTATTTCTATTCACAATCAATCACCCGACCTTGATTCTAAATAGTAATTGGTTTTCGATGATCCAGTTGCTTGCACAATTACGTCCAAAATGTTGCCTATAAGAATCCAATTAAATATAACCAAATAAAATGTTCTCCTATTACTGTATTACCTGAATTCATACTTTTAAAGAAGTTGCTATTGTGTAGAATAATTAATAAACAAATTTCGTACGTCGTAAAAACAAAGAGGTTATATACAACTTTACTAGTCTAACTTTAAGGCGCGCGTAGAAGTAATATATGCTTAATTTTTAAATCGTTACTTCAAACTTTTTCTAGTTTAAAAATGCGTTTTTGCCTGGTATATTGCTGGTATCTTAAAGTTTTGACTTTGATCGCACTTGTAGTTATTTAGTTAGAAAAGTAAAATCACTAACTGTGCGATTTGTTTACCATAACGCACAGCGTGCGTTTTTGATTACATACTTAGCCTACTAATTATGGGTTATTCATTATTTTCTATAGTGGTCGTAGATAAAACAATTTAATTGTAAACTGCGCAGCGCTGTAAACGATTGTTCACCGGGACAACGTAGTTATGAAAACCAACTCCGACTGTTATTTGACAAACTGGTTATGTACGCTAATTACACTTTCCTATAACTAACTTAAAATTAATTACAAAACTGACTTAGTCATTTAGTCTAACTGGTGAGTGCTTCTCTTATCATATAGCTGGTGGAACCGGACGACGTATCCGCTTTTCAGGTGTCCCTTTTCGTCAGCTAGACTCTTTATGTAAGGAAATTTTCCTTCTATTCAAAATTTTTGGTAAGTACAATTTTATTAACTTTTATTATTTAGTTTTAAATTTAGACTTTCGTTATTTAACTTATATTTTTCATCTTTCGTTGCGTGTGTGCTTCTTTACAAGAAATACTTTATCGACACACGTGTGTTGTAAGCATTAAAGTTATCGCTTAGATAGCGCGATGCACTTTAACACTAACATGTCGTTACAGTTAACTGTTGCAATTTTTCTTAGTTTATATTTCTATTTATTTATTTTGGTGCAACTCAAATTCGCATCACTATTTATTTTATTAACCTTCACGTTTTGAATTTCATGACGTCACACTATTTCGCTCTCTTTCTAAATTTTATTTAGACGTTTACGTCTTACCTTTAACGCGTCTAGTTTTTAAGAGGCAAAAGTGTCGGTACGCTTTTTTACTTATAAATTTTTTAAACTAGACTTACTTGATTACCTGTAATTTTTAATTTTAACGGTCTTTTTTCTGAAACTTCGCCCTGTCATCTAGCGGTATTTCTTTTGAGTTTCTTTTTTTTCAATTAGAATTTTGTATTTCTGCTATTGTTTTGTGTAATTTTTGTACATAAATATTTTAATATTATTAAAAACTTTTACAAGAATTAATATAGTTATTAGTATATTTAAATACTTAAAATAGTTATTTATGTAACCAGTAACGGAACAACTGATTTTTGTATCGGATGTAATAAATGGGAGGCGCAAAGTTTTAAAACGTTAGTTTATTACGTGGTACATGCATTTTTCATTTTAGAAAAAGAATAGAAAGACAAATTTAAACGTATTTTGAATTCAAAGTTTGACAGTGTGACCGGTTATAGTATCATTACTTTTGGAAATAAAATTGTTTACCATCTGTCAAGTAATTAAAACTTTTACTTTTCGTAATTTGTGTCAAATATCTTAATACCTACTTTCAGAATTAAGAAAAATTATTTCAATTAATTGATGTAACCTAAAAAGTAGTATTCTTTGTTAAACCATTTTTTAATGCATAATAGTTCATAAAAGATTAGTTAATTCTAAACCCCGTTATATAATTACAACTATTGTTGGAAATGAAACATTCAACGTTGTATACATGCTATCAATTCAATTTCCAAAAGACTATTCGTGTGTGCAATCTTCAATTTAGCCCTTTTATTCTGTTCAAAACCACTTAAATGAGTTTCATTGGTTTCCACTATCAAGATTCTTTTGTTTAGTGTTTTTTCGTTAAAACATCCTATTCAACAAAAATCTGTTTCGCAGCTTTTTGTATATTTTGTGCATAAGAGGTTGGTTGAACGATATCGAGAGTTAGGGATGGATATATTCGATTAAGTGGAATAATAGTAGGGTGAATGTCTGGTAGAGATAGCTGAGACCACAGACGAGTGGCGAATGTTGAATTAAACGCATATATAAGGTAAAAAGCGAATTTATCAACTTAATAGAATTTTACGTGCTATATCGTGCAAGGCATACACTTTCGAATTGAGATTTTAATTACTTTGACTAAATGAATTGCTTCTTATTTTTTAAGTAGAATATATCTACTTATACCTTTTTTAATTAAAAACAATTCTTATTTGCTATTTGCATTTGAGCAACTGATTCAAAAAAATCGTGTCAATTTCTAGGCAATTAACAATGCAATTTGGTAATACCGCAGAGTAACATTGATAATTTTGAACAAATTAGGTAAAACAAAAAAAAACTAGAAAAAACTAGCATTTTAAAAATATTTAACCCAAACCGCAAAATACCAGTTACCGATAAACGTTGTCGTGATAATAGAATTGAATCTTACCTAACAAACCACACTCTCTTTTGCTAATTATTGTTTTTTCTTTGTTTCCGGATAAAGTTTTATCAAACTAGTATAATACCTACTTATTATATGGGTATACCTGAACATTCGGAAAATTATTTTCTTACTTTTTAAAAGAATAGTACTATTAGAAGAACAGGCGCTATTTGCGGAATAACGCAAACATTACGAGAAATTCTAAAATTTTCCCAAGTAGCCTGTGAGTTATGATTGAATATGAATTATTATGTCGGACATTGTCTTTTTGCTACCCTTACAATGTAAGAATATTTCAATCTTTTAAAAATATGACAAAACTAAAGATATAAGAAAGATGACTGACTCTATAATTTCACCGCAATGAGCTTTTCAATTGATAGTCGATAGTCTAATATTATGTCCAGAATAACCGTCTTTTTGGTTCTGTACTTGCATCGTGCTTATGGTGGCGCGTTTCTTACGTCAAATCACTGATTGGTCTATAAATTCCATAAAAAACGTATGACTTTTTTTGGTGGGTCAGTTTATGAGCTTTATACATATATGTATGTAAACTGTATTAAATTTGAAAACACAGTATCTATACCTAATTTTTTTATTGAGTTTTTCTTAAATGTAATTAGTAGGTATTTTATATTGTTGTTTGGTGTGCTTCATTTCTAAATATAAAAGCCTTTATTATGTTTTAACATTCTAATCCATTGAGTAGAAAATCTCTTGAGTTATAAGATTTGTAAAAAAATATAGCGTGGTATTAATTGGTTCTGAAAGACCTAACAATCAATAATTAGTAAGAAGTGGAAGACTAGTTCAATAAACAAAGAGCAGATGCTGGAATTGCCATTGCGTATGTTCACACAGGATGAATGTTCTTATAGTGAACAAGAGAAGAGGAGCACTGTAAGTATCGACATGACCTTAACAATTTATTAATGAGAACATTGGCTACTACGTAACTGTTATTTGAAAAATTTTTCACTAATGTGTCTTCCAAAGCAAAATACGGTACCAATTCCAAGAGATACTGAAGTTCGATTCCTTTAAAGCGTAAAGTTACCTGTTATTCACCTTCCCTAATGTAAGGGAAAGTATAAACAACGGTTAAAGTTGAAGGAAATTTTTCAATTATTAATTCATAAAAAATCATTATATTAACAATATCTACTACTACGAGCATCATTAGAGGACAAATAAACCAAAGTTAATCATTTCTTAAATTTTTGTCAGAAAACTACTATTCAATAACACAGATTACTTGCACATAATCACTTGAAGGCACTTTTTAAGTTAATATTAGTTAGTATATTGTTGTACAGTTACTTACAAATTAAGTTAATTTCACCAAATTTATACAATAAATTAGAGTTCCCAAAATATGTGCCAAATATTTCTATTCTAAGAATTAATGCGTTGCCTTCGATAATTAAATCAAATTTTTTTTAATGAATGATAATTTTGTTTTAACAATTTTTTTATTCAGCAACGTGTTACGTCATGTCTAATATGATTTACGATTTACTTAGTTATTTTCTCAAAATTGATAATTGGAATATTCTATATAATTTCAGTTTAGCAGCTTCTAACTCTTATGAACAGGTTCTAAACAACCTAAGTTGAACAAAACGTCTTTGGAACATAATGGACGTTTTATGACCCGCGTGGAACCTTTTCTTTTGAGTTTCAAAGCTAATTATGGAAGATTCGATCGAAATGTAACATGTAGAACGCTGTAAAGAAAATGCTGTTTGTGGTACAATTTGAAATGTTCTATGTGTGCAACCGATTCTGTGATATTGTAGCTGCTTTATATGACAAATAAATAAATAATTAAAATGCTTGAGAGAGTGGATCAGGCAGAAATAACATATTAATATAAAATAAATCTTTTATACCGTGTTTATTGTGATAATTGTATTTTTTAATAAAGATACAAATAACACATGCAGTTTGCATAAATTATAACCTATTCATTGTTCTTCTAGTGTTCTTTCTAGAATTTACTGTTTATGGAAAAATGACCCTTATCGGTACGGATCTCTACTTGAAAAACAGGGTGAAACCTGTTTATATCACCAACATTCGCACAATGCAATCAAAAAGATAATCTTGCCTTTCTATCTAAATTCTTACAAATTCAAAACAAAAAATATGTAACCGTTGGTGTCAGTAACCCCGCAAATTAACTTATGATTATCTTTGTAATTAACATTAAATACGTAGTTGTTAAGGAGAATATGTATTACCAGTGCGCCATCGCTAAAACAACTTTTAATTTTAAATGTTTGAAGTAAAACTTATTGTTTTATGAAAGACAAAACTTAAGGTTTTACTGCTGTAGTATTACTTTTTTTTTAATGTTTAGTTTTTATTTTATTTTTGAATTTGTACATTTTATAGCACATTTACACTACAGTTTAAATTAAAATATTGTTGATAACTTAAAAATTTGAACGGTATGTACATACACCGGTTCGAATCTCACACAGGGAATCGTGTTTAAATGTCAATTTCAATACTAAGTTTGTTGTAAATGTTCCAAAAATACAAAAATGTAGGCAGTAGTAATTGAGATTTAATTTTTTTTGAGAATAATTATTTTATTTATTTATCATTATTAGTTTTAAATAGAACGTTTCAAATTTGGTTCAGCGTAAGTTTCTAAAACGTTTAAACAACGTTACATTTACATTGAAGTGTAACGTTCCAAATTGAAACGATTTTGAGGGCAGACATTTTACGTTTTGAATGACGTCTTTGGGACAATTTTGGAACGTTACACAATGTTTCATGTTTTAATAGAACGCACGTAAAACGATTTAGAAACGTAAATGTTCTACCTGGAAAATAAAACAAATGTCTACTAAGAATTGTGTGACGCAAGTCAGTAGATCAACCAATTAAAACGTTTACTTTCAACACTGTTACATATGGCACTTTATTAGCTCCATACTTAGCAACCAAGGGTTTTAGATTAGCCATAAAACATCTTGTCGTGCATTCAAATTCTTCTTTAATTATAGTACAAGATTTCTACATAGACGATTTGATTATTGAGTTCAATTGCGAATCAAATAAAATTCACAGTTGCGATGAAATTTCATCCATGTGGCAAACAGTTTAATTTAAAATGAGAAAATGGCATTCTAATAATCAAACAATTTTGAATTTTTTCAAAGATAACAAAGAACATTATAGTATATTTTTATGAGAGATATAACCATAATAAATGAGGTATTGCATTGGGAAATGACACTTTTACTTAGTAAAATTTTAAAATTATTTGATGTAGACATAACAGAACGAAGTATTTTATGAAAAGTGCAAATATATTTGATTTACAGCCTTTGTAGTTTGTTATTACTTGTCAATGCGTCGAGTCAAGTTAAAACTTCTCTCTTATGCGTTAAAACTAAAGTAGCACCCATAAAATTGTTAACAATTTATCGTTTAAGTTACTTGCAAGATTAGTCTAGAAAATGCCTTCTAGTGTCACAATTCCTTAAATTTTTTTTGTCGGACTAACTTTTAAATTATTTTAGGATAGTTAATAGAGTTACACAAATCTGATTTCTTAATTTAGAAAAAAAAACAAGCAAGGATAATCCTGCAACTTGGCAGTACCACTAGTGGTGGAAAGATCCTGCTTGGTTAATACATACTACTAAACTGTTGGCTGCCAGCAAAGGTTTTTTGATTGCAAAACAAAACACATTTCCGTTTTGTGTTTTCTACTTTTAGTAACTTAAATTTATAATTACATACTGTGTAAGTGAAGTAGGTGTTTTAACGACATATCGTGCATAAAGAACACGTAAAAAATAGTATAAACTAAGAAATACCAACAGGCAATTTATTGATATTTGCAATATTGTCATCAAAGTGATAACATCAAATGCAAAACAATTTAGAACACCTGATATACATTTCACTCTTACTATGAGCTCATCATACTGTAAAAAATTTATATTTAATATTCTTCATCCAACTAATCTTCCTCACAAACGTACTTTGGCATTAAATATTATAAAATTATTAGTAAAAATATCACAAGAACTTGTCGTCAGAAATTTAAGCTCACAATTCAAATAATTTTTTATTTACTCAAAATCGTCCTTTTCTTAGTAATAACGGTTTGTTTTGTGTAAGAAGACAACTACAATCTTTAATCTTTAACCTAAACATCTAGTACTGTTGAAGGGTAAATACCCTCTAAACAAACCTCTTTAAGTCACAATATTTATCGGAAGAACTGGCAAACCACCAAATAAACCTATATGTATTCTTGAACTACGTTTGAGACCAATTTTTCTATGCAGAGGGTTTCCTCCAAATAATTCTACATTTGTAGTTATCGTGAGAGCAACCGCATCCATGTCGGACGCGGTTTCAATATTTGCATCAACGTCGTTAGTTTAAAGAAACGCAACCCTTTGTTCTTTGTTCGAATTCGCTTTGTTTCCGAGAACGAATCCTTACTTGGTTTGGAATTTATTAAACTGGCTTCGGCCGCCAATGCAGCCAAAGTGGCGACGGTTATTGTTCTATTTATTCTACTACTTAGAAAAAAACACAAACTTGTTTTTTTTTAATTAATTATTTATTTATAGTTCTCAAAGGGCAACTTTTAATGATCAGGATGTAATGAATCATAAACAGTAAAAGTGCTTTGCTCACCTATTTGGGGCACAACTGGGTAACTTCCAAATTGATCATACACAGCTTCCGTCTGGACTAAAGGGATGATGAACTTTTCAGGAGTAGGGACATGGAAGAAGAACGACAAGATTACCGCTTACTGTTACTTAAAAATACATCTTTGGCGGACTTACCCCCAGCCCCTGCCGGTGGAGGTAGAAACTCATCCTGCTTCTACACTCCCCTACCATGAACTTGTCTATCACCTTCCTAATTGCTTAATTTATTAAACTAATATCTTTCTAAATCTCTTGACCTACTCTTACCTAGTCGTTGTCTACTTAAATATCTTAAAAACTATAAACTTATAATTACACTACTTATCCATGATCATGGTAACCAGCACATCCGTCCATGGCCTGCAAGCGCTTCTATAACTGAGACTTGAGCATCCGGAATGTAGCCTGCAACCTCATCTCAATAATCCACATCCGGCGTTTAGCCTGCAGGTGCTTTAAAACAACTGATACTAGTAATCGCCCTTTCTTGCTAGTGTGCTCGATACGTTCTACTCGATCACCGAGTAACTTCTCTATTATTTTTATAACAACTGATATTAGAGCATTCGGCATACAGCCTGCAAGCTCATTTTTGTATTACACAAGACCCCCGAAACTATTTCAATGTCTAATCTTTTATTTTTATATGACACATATATTTATTTTGACACTTCTATATTAATTATTTATCAGCCTCCTTTTAATTATTTTTATTTTCTTTACGTTTTGTTTCATTTACCAATGTGTAACACATAGTTGCTGAATCTGCTGAAATTATACAGTTTCTCTTATGTGACTTTGTTATACGCAGATTTTTTTCCCTAAGTTGTACGATAAATAACTTCTGAGATACAGCGGGTTGCTTCTTTTAATCAAACACCTACAGCAAGTTCTACATGGTGGTCCTCAGTTAATGTTTTTCATATTCATCTCCAAACTTTTGGATTACTCAGGAGATTCAAAATGCAAAAAAAATTAAGCAAGGAGGTTAAGTTCTCCAGATATCAACTACATTATGTTACTTCTCTAATTTCTTTAAGGTTTATATAGTTTGGTATTAAAGGTGTCGTAAGGGTAAAAATTATAAAATCTATAAGGCATACATTTCCTGGTTCGTATATTTTACCAACAAAGTTATAGATCTACCTAGAATTTGTAACTAATTTGACATAAATTTTGCTGGTGCTTATAATGAACTTTTTTTAATAAAAATACCACGTACAGAAATTACTTATTATAGGTACTTAGCAAAAAAATAAAACCTTTTGCGGTATTTCATACCTTTTAATTTTCACACTTTGGTAGCTTGTGGAAAACAAAAGTGAAAAGTGTGAAAACTAATTTCATGAAAACCATAGGTTAATTAACTTAATTAACTCAAATTAAAGAAATCGTAATTTAAGACCATTTTGTCCTCTGTTCTACATGACCCAAAGGCTTTGCTGTTTAAAAACTTACTACAAACAAACTTTTGAGGTCGTTAGTACAGGACCTACTTACCTCATCTCAAACATCGTAGAAAATTACAACACACATATCAACTGTTAAAACTATACTTCTTTTAAAGAAAAAAGGTCTTTGCCTATCTCAATGCCCACTGAGTAGAATAGTCCGCGTTCATCTAAAAAATGATAGTCACATTTTGGTGGTGACGGTTCAAAAAATCATGGGTACCTTTAAGCAAAGTGTGTTTAATGTATTATTATCCTTTCTAGTCTAGAAATAACAAATACGTATATTTATTTACCTTCTGTTACCTGAGAAATATATTTTCAAATGCACATATTTGCATTTGAATCCAGTTATTTACCTTTTTCATTGTAATAGTTTCGAGTGTGTTTAAGTTCACTATAAAATATTAAATTATCTTCTTGGAATGTTCACTGTAAGGAATTACGTTAATAGTTATTTGTAAGTGATGAAAGCTATTCTTTTTCATGAGTTTGAAGTCCGAGTTAATCAACCAAATGAATAAAGGAATGATGCTTTTACATAAGTAATTTTTTCGTATCCTACAAAATTGAAAATAATTCAAAAGATAAAAAATGTATCTGATAGAAATGATGTTATGATGTACAGGGTATTTTTAATACTACTACATAAAGAGAAATTTGCTTATGACTTATCCCATATTCTAAGAGTCAGCCAAATCACGCCCACCGGTCACAAACAACAACAATTTTTTGTTAGAGCAAAAATTGATCACACTGTAAACATTGACAATTTTGTCAAAAAAGTCTAAAACTAATGGTTTTAGAAAAAAAAACTTAAGGTTAATATTTAAATCTAAATTGGCCTATACATTAAAAATAGTTGCAAGATAATGTTCATTTTAAGGTAACTTAGATTCTAGTAAATCGCAAATTGTTAAACTAGCAAATTGTAAAATACCTCGTACGATAGCTGTCGAAGTATTTTACAATTTGCTAGTAGGGGTTCGTAACCCTAATACCGACTTAAAGGTAATTAGTTCCAGCTTCTAACAAGCAACACAAACACAGAGTGTTCCATTTAAACTAAGCAAGTTATTTAAGTTTTAAGTGGTTAGTGTTATGTGGTAGTATTAAAAACACCATGTACAATAGGGTGGAACAAAAAATCTAAAATCTGTACTATCAAGACATGGATTTACACTAAATGTAACGTAAAACACTCTTTTTTATTATTTTGAATTATATCTTCAGGTGGAGCAATGACACTGAAAGAGAAAATAAGATGATAAATTCAATTGACATTAATGTGAAGCAATATTCTATTCTTTTAGATAAAATCAAAGTTGTTTTGCATTTGACATAAGAAAATGACAAACATTGCTGTTATTAAAAATACTTGACGTAATTGTTAAGTAAAATGTGCGCGGTTGATGTGTGATTTGTTAGTATAAAATACCAAAAACGAAAAAAAGCAGTTTTTGTTTTGTGTTTGGTAGAGCCAGCAATTTTAAGGAAAATGTGTAACCTACTTACGCAGATTAGTAGACATTATTTGTGAATTTGAAGAACTTCTCTGGCAACACAATAATAAAGATCTATCGATTTTTCAAGTAAATGAAGTTGTTGTTAAAGACATTAAAAGTGTGTGGAGCCGAGCTTTAATTCCAATTGTGTCTGATCAGCAGTTAATAGCTATTTAACAAACGAGTGTATTAATAAGGGCGATTAACAATCGAGATATTTTAACGCGTGAGCGAAGCAAGCGCGTTAATGTTCGAGATTGTGAATCGCCGTTTAATCAAGTTAGTTACACAACTTTTCCGTCGACCGTACTTTGTAATTTTAATAAAATTATAATTTAATAATTTTAGAAAAAATATGCTATTGTAAACGCACCTTTAGAAAGTACCGTTTTGTGAACTCACCATAATTTTTAATTGTATAACTTAACCTAACTTTCTTTGTTTTACTTTTTTGTGAGCTTTGTATTTGATTATTCTTTACCTTTTCGTCTTTTGTATGGCTATTGGACAACAATATTTTAATTACGGTTGTTACGGTCAGTTGTTAGGAAAGTATGCCCCTCAGTGGAGAGTAGGGTGTGGGTTAGGAAGATCAACGTTATTCCTAGAACCTATAGAAAAAAAAATTAAAAAGATAGGGCGCCAGGTTCGAGTAACGCTGTAGAGAAAATGACCCAGAACCAAAGTTCAGAAGCTAACTGTCCGCAGCAGAATATACAGAAAAGGAAACAAATCACGAAAAGACATAAAGTCAGAAAACCTTCACACAAATTTATTCACTCTAATACACAAACGAATTTGTATAGGTCACATCATTTAATAACACAGATATATTACGAATACACTCGACTAAAACGGGTAACGTACAGCATTAAACATTCAGGTAACACAAAATGACTAGAAGTACACAAAATTACAAGTAAAAGTAAAGAAATTACCCAAATATTTACCACTGCTACGCCACTGTTTCGTATATCAATTGATGTTTCGCGTACTGAAGGTACGCCTATAGTGAACAACCTAGAATGTATGTCAATTTTTAGTACTGAGTAACGTTACAGATTACAAGCAAATGTGTGTCTTACGACATCTCGTGTAAAAGCATTGACACGTGATTAGTATAACTAAGAAAAATGCCAACAGTAATTGTCGCATGTGCTTTAACGTCATATCGCTATCTAACAACAGCTTTAATGCTTGAAACGCACGTGTTCGATAAAGCCAAGTAAAACTTTACAGACGCATAACACGCAACATCTCTGTAAAGCATTGACACGTATGATTAGTATAAACTAAGTCTTGTACAGTTGTATACCGCACTTAAGTATACACCTCTGATGAGCTCATAATAAGAGCGAAATGCGGCATCAGGTGTTTTTCGTTGCTGTTATGCTTCTGTACAAGTTTTTACTGACTTTATCGACACAGTGCGTTTCAAGCATTAGCTGTTGCTTAGAAGCGCTATGCAGTTAAACGCACACTTCTTACAATCAACTGTTGGCATTTTCTTGGTTACAGATTACATGAATTTAAGGAAGACGTGTAAGAAGTTTTAAGACTAATTCAGTCACCGCGAAGATTAAACGATTGTTCAATTTGGGCCTAACTTGGAACGAACTTGTACCGGAAGGATCAATGGAACCAAATGCGTTCGGCTTAATTGCAATTGAGGTTTAAATTCTTACACGACTTATACACCACGTAGGTATTAAATACTCTTATCTATGACTAGTTAACGTTCCAGGTATATTATGCAATTACACATTTGAGAGACAAACAATCCGCAATATATTTTATACGTTCGCGCCTGATAGTTGGTGTCAAGGGGTGACTTCTACTTGAGTAATAGGTCGATGCAGGTTCACGTCAATTAAAAGATATTAAAACCTCTGACCTTCCACGCAGCAGTAGGAGTGTTACTCTTGCTCTCAATATTACTAACGGTTTCTGGACGAGCCTCCACCGTAGTCTGCGAATCTGACGGAGTATTCGTGGTAGCTATTTTGGCACAGCGCCTCCAAAAGACATGAGTAGACCCGCAATAGCCGTCAAGTTGACGAAGAAACAACCGAAAGAGAATGTATTCTTAATAGGAGACATAAACCACCCTCTCTGATGCAAAGGTCCCTAGCCTGAAGAATGCAGGACGTGCTTATTGAACGGTTCACGTGGAGCACAAGCAAATTTTAAAATCCGACTTTATGCGATATCATATATTTTACCATCAGCCTGATTACCCTATAAAGCAAGGAATTTCAGATGAGGGTTTATCTTCTCCCTCATGAACGGTTGATTCAGGACAAGCTTCCGGAAGCGTTAAATGCAGCGGACCAATCGTGGACAGTTCGAGTTATCAACGCCGGAAACCAATACAAAGTTATGCTCGCAAAATTGGTTGCATGTACACAGGAGGAGCGTTTACACTTGAACGTTACAATCACTTGCTAAAGAATTGAGTACTAAATTCCAATTGTTGTGTTAAAACACAATAGTTTTCATTACAGCTAAACAGCGCTTAAATCTTTTTGAGACCGGATTGGTGTTATTCAAAATAGTGTGCACCTACAAAGACCGAACCAGAAATGGTTGACAATGTTTGATAAATGATAAAAGCCCAAGTACATCTCTACGTTGCCTTACACAAGTTGAACTTTGATATACTTGTCACATCATACCAAAGAAAAGATATTTATTCATACGCTATTGTTATTCAGCTTAAGATTCTTTAACGATGAAGCTTGATTTCTTTTTAATGTTATTTCACACAATATGCTCATGAAGAGTTTATAAAAAAAACATTTTCTAAAGTGGTTCCATCTACACCTGCAAAAGATATTTTAAGAGTCGGAATGTTTATCGACCATTCCTTTTTCGAACAATGAGTAAACAATATTGAAGAACTGTGAGACAATAGTTGTAAAATAGATGAGCTAAACATCGTTAAAGTTATTAGCGTTAATCATCGGAATGTTCCACAGACACAAAAATGTCCTATGACGTCCATAGAATAATTGACCTGACATTTAAACGTCCATTATGTCTATTATAGTGGCAAAATGTAATAGGACGTCCAAAACGTCCGTTTGCCCAGGTTGACGCCCTAGGGATGTAATGCAAAGGACGTTCTATGAATGTAGCCAAGACGTCCATTAGATGTTTACAGATGTACCTTTTACGACTGTTCGTAATTGCAAATAAAAACTTACAATATGGTACAAATATTTTAATTTAAAACTAAATACATTAATTATAAACAAGTTTATAAGATAAACATATATTTCTAGTTACTTTTCCTTGCCCTCTTTCAGCACATCTTTACCCATTTCTGCATTGCCATTTTATTTCTTTATTTGTTATGTTCGGAAAACATTGGCAGCTCTAAAAATTTCTATTTCATATAAACTTCTTATTTAACACCACTTCCATACCTATTAACAATTTTGATAAGTATAAATCTTTAAAACTCTCTTCCTCCTCCTTCCCAACCAACTAAATTGGATGCAAAATGATTTTTAATTAATTTATTGGTTGATCAAATATGAGTCATATACGTTTTCCTGACCACAAATTTCTGTTACCTAACTTTTAAAAAATCGTAGTTTAAGTATTTTACTTTGTTGTATTATTATTTATTGAATATAAATTAAGTTTTAAATATACTAACTGCTTTGTTAAAAATGTTGAGTCCTTAAGACGTTTTCTAAATCTAATTCTTTTTCTCGATGGCAGAGAAATTAACAAATATTATCAGAATCTGTTCTTCTTTGAACTTATATTTTGTTTTAATTCAAAAATCTCTTGGCTTAAAGTATAGATCATCCCTAAAATTATCTTTAGGTTTTTTATTATCTTGCAAGTAATCTAATAAACAATTTTGTTAAAAATGAATCTAATTGAAAGATTTACTAATTATTTATCATTAACGAAGTACTTTTAGTTGCTACTCTCTTTGAAATTTTTCAATTTTTTTATTTTTTTTTTTAAAAAAATAAATAAAAAAAAAAAAAAAAAAAAAATTATAAAAAAAATTAAAATAATTAAAAAATACGTCAAAACAACCTCTATCAAACACTGATAGTAATATAGAAAACATTCATAAATCAGGAATATTTAATCATACGATCTACATTAAAATAATACTAATTATAGACTAATAAGAATATTGAATAATTATACAATAATTAAAGTACACTTTACACACAGAAATTTGCTTTCAATTGTTTCTAACTAAGAAAATG
The DNA here is from genome assembly GCA_030710515.1 of Abscondita cerata. Classification (NCBI taxonomy): domain Eukaryota; kingdom Metazoa; phylum Arthropoda; class Insecta; order Coleoptera; family Lampyridae; genus Abscondita; species Abscondita cerata. The sequence continues at coordinate 161,620 of JALBCR010000866.1, read as the reverse complement.
TTCTGCAAAAACAAAATTACTTTATAGTTATGAGTCAAAGGAAAAATCACTTAATTAGACATTTGCCGGTCAACTAATGAAAAATACAAAATTGTTAAAAAAAAATATTTGACACATTATAGACTGTAGTGCATATCGTTACCAAAGCGATAATTAAAACACGTGTGTCGAAAGCCAGGTGTTCTTTCGTTGCGTGGGTAATACTGTACAAGTAATCTTACACACATTTTTAAGTAATAATTATCGTTTATAAGATAGTAAACCAAAGACCTAACACTCATTATTAGTTGATACACACAGTTGAATCCTACAGATGTTGTTCTAACTTTATCAACAAAAACTAAATTTTATTTAAAAAAAAAAATTAAAATTTTTGAACAAAAAAAAAATTAAATTCCATATTCCTAAAACTGAAGAATTTTTGAATAGACAATTTGCATGGTTTTTTGATGCTAAATAAGATAAAAGTCTACCATTGCTTCATTAAAAAAAAAATATTTTGTTGTTTTTTTTTTTTTTTTTTCCTTTTTTTATTGCTCTGTATTAACTTATTATCAAAATATCGACATCCCAATCAAAAAATGTTGCTTCCAAATAAAAAAAAAAAAATTATTTTAAAAAAATTTTAAAATTTTTTTTATCCACAATGTTATCATTACCACGTAAATTAATTGAAAACCCATCAAAAACAATTTTGTTGTACATTTAAAAAAACTTTTTCAAAAAAAAAAAAAAAATAATAAAAAGAATGTTCCTTAAAAAAAAAAAAACATCTTACCACTTCCCCCAAAAACAAAAACTCTCCCTTTTTAAAAAATATTTAAAAAACTTCTCCCTTTGTTTTTAATAATACTCCCAAATTTTCAAATTCTTTCCTTTTAATTTTTTTCTATAATCTATCGATGGCGTTCCCGGTGGGACACCCTGTATATATGTATCATTATTCAAAAGAGGTCCATTATTATGTACAATAGAAAGTTTAGGTTTGTCTAAACCTTGAGATTGTATATTATTAGCATTAGAAGCAAGATGTGCTTTTTTACTTTTTCGATTCACTATCTGAATTAAGGGTTTATTAGATTTATGAACTAATGGCTTTAATTTTTGTAAATAATTTTCAAAGAAAAATGCAAAATATGCTTGTAGTGCACCAAAGTTTGTCACATCATCATAAACATGAATCAGATTGTGAATATTATGAGAAACAAATTCCTCTCCATAAAGTATCGCAAATGTGTCGACAAAATATATTAACAAAGAATGTGCATATGGTCCAATGTTGCTTAAAAAGCTTGTACAAGACAAAATTCTTGTAGCAATGTGCAAACTTAAAAAATTTAAATACATATCGTCACTGAGAATATGTTTTAACACTATTACACCTGTATATAACAGAAACTGGCGGTACTCAGTAGCTTTCCAACGTTTTAGTTCACTCACAGAACGTGGTTTTCTTGCAAATTCGCTAGGAATATTTCCATTTTGTGTTAAACTGGTTAAGTGCCTTGAAAGTTCAGATGATTTTTGGAAAGACAATTTATTTGGAGGTTTCCCCGACACCCATAACATTAGCAATTTGCGCATCACTCGCAAACATAACAAATGCATACAATCAAGCAGAAAATTTTTAATCATATCTAGTCCGGGTATCAATTCAATTAACGATGTTCTTAAGTGATGATTATCATCAATTTTTTTCCGAAACTCTGCATCTCTCCGCTCCCTTACATTGTTAGGTTCAATCATAAAAGAAACTCGATTGTTATAAAAATTACCCTCGACACGACACTTCGAACAGGAATTGTAACCAGTATGCCCTTTGGTATAACAAATAAATGATTTAGCTGGTGCATCGCATATAAATGCAGCAATTTTAAAATCGTAAGTATTGTAATTATAACTAAAACCATGTGTTGATAAATAAACTACTTGATACTAGTGTTGTTGGTGTTTTTAATATTTTTATTTATTTTAAAATCAATTAAATTCAAACAAAATTTAACATTTTTGTTTCTTTTTTCCCTTTTTCCCACTTTTCTATTTTTAAAAATTTTTTTTTTTTTTTTTAAATTGTTTTACAATTTTCCCTATTTTTCAAAAAATTAATTTATTATTTTTAATTGTGGTTTTTATAAATAAATAAAAAAAATATTTATATATAATATTTAAGAAAAATTTTTTATTTTGTTTTTTTTTTTTTATATTATTAATATTTTTTAACAAAATAATTTTTTTTAAAGTAATATTTTTTTTTATTATAATATTTTTACCTAATAAAAATATTATTTTAAAAAATTAATTAGTTACCTACTTCACTTAAATACGGGAGATTAAATAATTCTGACAGGTTATTTCCTTCTCTAATATTTTTATTATTATACCCATGATATATTCCAATTATTTCTACAACTTCAGGATTGTCAGTTAAACTACACAAGATATGATATAATTGACTTCCACTACTTTTTGAAATTGATATGCCATCAATATTAACAAATACATTTACAGTTTTCAAATTTATGGTACACTTAGACATTAGTTTATTTACAGCTGCAGTAACTCCAAAATGATGGTATTGTCCAAGATCTACAGTTTTTAAATTTAATTGATTTCTTGGAGTATTTAAGAGAGTTCGAACATCCAAAGGTAAATGAATTTAAAATTTTTTTCTTATTAATGCCATTAATTTATTAACAGCATTGTAGTTAATATTGTATTCTACTGTCCAACTTGCTAATTCTTGATCAAAATCAATTTCATCTGCCGAATTAATATCTGATGTTAAAGTAGTATTCAAATAGGATACATTAGTACATTTAATGAAGGATTTAAGAAATCCTTTTGTGAATCTAAGAAATCTTGATAATCAATAATATTTGAATCAGTTTCATTATCAACAGTGATGTCGTTCTCATCTTAGATATTTGTCGTAGCTTCATCATTGCTGATAAATTCCACAAAATCTTCCGGATCAATACATGCATTTTCTTTTACACTTACATAATTTTTTGTAGTAATTAAACTGTTATGCCCTTTATATTCATCTACATTATATGAAGAATTTGATAAGTTTACAAACTCTAATTGAGACTTTTCAGTTGCACGCCTATACAGAGTTCGTGGTAACTTAGGCATAATTAATAACGGTAACAAAAAAAACGGGAAATAGGAATAGGTAAACAAAGCAAAGGCAAAAGCGGTAAGGAAAAATAAAATAACTTGAAATCCATAGTAAGCATTTTAAACAGATAATATAGAATTTATATATAAACTTACCGTTATTAGGCTTTGCACAAACGTTCTACAAATTCAAATTAAACCCAAATCCTTATGCACAAAACAAAAACTCAGATTCAGTGAAACATAACCGTATGTGACCGTATTTTTTAATATCAACTGGTCTCGAACTATAAAAAAGTTACCGTCAAAACCAACATTTAGCTGTACGCGGTATCTGTTTTGCATATTATAAATTATATTAGTGCGGCATATTTAAAACTGGCAAAAAATATACATAAATATCGCTTATTTATTTCACTTGACACGTTTTGATTTCAATCGCTGTAGTAAAATGATTTAGTTTTGTGTATGTAAGCGTAATAATTATTTATAAACTTATAAATAATGTTACATAAACGTCCATAGAAAATCTTTTACAAACGTCCGTTGTACCTTTTTAAATAAACGTTTCATGGACGTCCTGTTTAAGTCCATGGACATTGGTTCTTTCATTGGACTGTAAATGTAAAATGTCTCAAAGTTTGTATGAACAAATTCAAGATTTATTACAACTGTAAATTAATGTTGATTCGTTATTATTAAAATTTGCTTTGGTACAAATTATAACAGACTTTTTATTTACATTTTCAAATTGTATTTGATTGACAGATAAAATGGCAACTTTAGGTATACATGTATATGCTTAGTTGCCTATACTTAAATCGTTCATTAATAGAAAATTGTTCATTAATAGGGGTCATTATTAAACGATTGTATTTACGTTAATGTAAGTCATAAATGCACGGTCGGCGGAAAACATTTAATTAAAACTTACTGTAATAAGTATAAAAATTTAAAGAAATCAAGAAAATACATTAACCAAGAAAAATTAGAAGATTTCAAGGGAAGAGCCAAAAGACAATTATTTGATATAGCACTTTGTAAATGTAATTTCCTAACTTGCAAGTATCAAAATGAGAATACACCTTCCGTCGGTAGCAAAAGTATGTGACAGAATTGGAATATTGAACAGATCAGCTGCAATGTTAGTATTGGCTACTCTTGAAGATGTTAGTATAGTAACATCTGACGATCCTTAAAAAACTGCTGATCGCAGTAAAATTTAAAGAGAGAGAAAGAAGGATGTCGAAGCAAACCACAAGCTTTATCTGTATTTGACGGCCTACAAAGTCTTTATTTTGATGGAAGAAAAGACAAAACACTAGTACAAGAGAACAAAAATAAACGTACTATAGGCGATCAATTTTTGAAAAACACATTGTTCTTGTTGTAGAACCAAATTCACAATATTTAGAACATGTAACTCCCGAAAGTGGTTCTGCTAACAGTATTAGCAAATGTATTCTGAGATTCCTGGAAGGCAAGATGATAGCATTTAATGAGCTTGTTATCTATTGGTTGCGATGGTACAATGACAAATACAGGAACAAAAATGGAATAATTGCGCAAATGGAAAGGATAGGCGGTCATCCATTACACTAGTTCATCTGTCTATTACTCGTGAATGAATTGTCTTCACAACATATATTTCGTGAGCTAGATGGTTCCACGACTGGACCAAAACAGTTTTCTGGAAAAATTGGGAAGGTTCTTCAAAACTGTGAAAAATTAACAGTTGTTGACTTCATCCTTATTGAAAGTCAACTACCACAAGTTGATTATAATGATTTAGGTTCAGACCAAAAGTATCTTTATGATATATACTCTTCCATCGACAAGGGGCATGTTGAAAACCAGTTAATAAATCAAAATCCAGGGGAGTTGTGCCATTCTAGGTGGTTAACTCTTCCAAACAGAATGTTGGTTATATGTGGCTAAAAGAACTCAATGAAAACCTACAGATGTTAGCAAACTTTGTTATAAAAGTTTACGCATCAACTTGGTTTGAGATTAAAACAAAACCTAACGCAAAACATGGATCTATTCGTTTTTTAATATAATTAAAAAAATAGAATATTTGCCCGATAATTTAAAAGCAATAGTGCAAACTGTGTTACAGCGGAATGGATTTTTTGCTCATTCTAAAAATATATTATTCAGTATGATTCAATACGAAGATTGTGATGTCAGAAAACTTGCCTCTGGAAGAATTGTTGAAATTACAGAAACTACTCGTGCGGTGTCTGATGTTCTAAGATTTAAACAGAGTGATGAATAATAGACTTCTCCAACTTTCCTTGTCATACACAGGCTGTTGAGAGACTTATAATAGTATATTAATACCGAGGCAGTTTTATATTCCCGTCGAGAATTATAGTTACCGAGGCGCAGCCTCGAGGTAAACTTATTTTCGAATCGAAGAACTTTGCCGAGGTTTTATACTATTTTCACAATCATTAATTTTTCAAAATCTTAAAAAATTAATTACTGTTACTTATCATACCATGACTTGAAAATTTTAAAAAAAGCAGGCGATGGAAACAGCCATATTGTAATGCAATCAAATTTTATTTGTCGCGTTATTTTAATAATGTCTGAATCAAGCGAATTTATACATTGTACTCCTCAGAATTACGCGAAGCGGCGAAAGCGTGGAAAAGCTTGCTTCCAGAAAAAGTAAGGAGAGATATGAATTAGTTTATCGTATGTTTAAAGATTGGTGAAGAATAAAACAGTACATAACGTTTCGGAAAATGTCGTGCTAGCGTACTTTGGGGAGTTAGCTAAAGTTAAAAACCTTCTACTTTATGGGCGACTTACTCTATGTTGCGAAAAACATTAAATATAAACGAAAATATTGATCTTCGATTTTAAAACTACAGGCGTATTTAAAAAACAAAACGTTGGATATTAGCTAAATGATTTAAGTATGATTATATTTTAGAACAGAATTTTTCCAAAAAGTAATTTCATTTATTGATGAATAATGTAATATATAAATTTTAGGTTGCCTATATTGTGTATGGTGTTGTGAGTGAGATTTACAAAGAGGTTAAGAATGTTTCTAGAGAAAGTTTGTATTAGATTCGAATACTAAAACTATAACTCGTTCATTTGTTCTTACAATCTCATGGATTGCATGTTAGTCGAATAATTGGTTTCGAGAAAATGTTATAAATGAGAAGTTGTTTATGAGCTGGATTTGGAAATAAAAAAATTTGGGTAATTTATTGGAATTTTAAAAATTGAGACTAAATTAAAAATAAGAAATAAGGGATTGTTTTTAGAAGGCTGTAATACTTGCCGATAATGGTGGAACGTGAAAATAAAGAGGCTGGGAGGGTGGAAGTTAGTGCGGTGGCTGAAAGTATGTTGAAAATGTTAGAGGAAAATTCAAGTAGCAAATGTTATTAGAAGTACTATGACAATCATATAAGAGAGAATAAAAAAATTTTATTAAAAATTTTATATTAGTATTAGTATAATGTTTAATTTTTTTTTTTTTTTTTTTATGTTTATTTTTTTTATTGTGTATAATGGGGTTGATGTTTTATAAATATGAATAAAAATATTATTTTTAAATTATAAAATATTTATTAATAAAAAAGTTTTAATTTTATATTTTTTTTTTTTTTATTTTTACCTTTTAATAATTTTTATTATATTTTTTATTATTTTATTTTATATTTAATTTTTTTTTTATTAATAAATTCAGTTACTAGGGCTTCTCTAAGTGTAATAGGCTTCCCAAAAAGCGAGATGATTTCGTTCGTTCGCTTTTAATTCAAATTAAGGGTAAGTGCCACCTGAAGATAAATAATTACAGATTTGTAATTTTACATCATAATTTGTTAGTAAATAAGGCCTCTATTCTAAGTATAGGAATCTTGAAATGTTAATTTTTATTTATTTTTGCTTTTTTCGTTCGATCCTAATGTACAACATTAAAAAGTGAGTAACAAAATTAACAAAAAAAGAAAAAATACAATGTTTAATAGTAAAATATTTTAATGATTAAATTGAAAAAATTAATTAAAAATTTGATTCTAGAACGAAGTACTATTATTAGTTTTCTTTTATCCATGTTTATTTTATGTCAACGAATGAAGCTATTATTGAAGTAAAAAGTTTTTTAATTGTATTTAAATACATTTAGTAATCACTATTCATTCATTCTATTTATTAATTAATTCTACAAAACAGCGATGTACATATTTCAAAGTTTAGTTTGTTTTAAAAAAAATCAATTATTTTGTTTTAAAGGGTTGTAATTCTTGAAAATAATTAACTCGTTCATATTTGCAAATAAACAGGCCAACGTTCAGATTACAGATAATGCCTGCGGTAAATTTTAAGTAAAAGAAACTTTAATTAAAATTTTGTATACCTAAATTCAATTTATGAAAATAGGTTTTCAAAGTTATGTGTACCAGTGGTGTGGTAACTTCGTATGCATTTTTATAGGGGTATAAACATCTAACCCGGTCTCTAATGTGTTTTATTTTAAAATAAATTCCGACTTTTTTATGTGCTGTTTGTACTTATTTATTGTTTTGCGGTAAATTATTATAGTTGGTAAAAAACGTTTGCAAAATTAAATAATGTTATTTGTAATTTGCGTGATCAATTATTTATGGAAATTACTTGGAGACTTGAAATTGAAAAATTTTTCAATGCGGAGAAAGAATTTTTGTACTACGTGAATTGGAGTTAAATATCTCGTCTGTGGTTGCTTAGATTCTAAAGACGTTTTGTAAAAAGAAAGTTTTGTTAATTTGAATAATAACTAAAACCATTGATTTGTTAATGGGTTGAATAAATTAAAAATTAAAAAATTAGAATTTAGCAATGTGCACAATCTCATGTACTTTCATTTGAAACCTACACTTATTTAGTATTTAATGTAACAAACAAATTAGTTAAATTAAAAAATCAACATTTTGAAAGTTCAAATATTATTCATCAAAAGGAAATTTTGTAATACCATTGGTATAAACCCTTAAGAATCGACAGTATAAATAATAATGTTCATATTAGATACATAAAAAAATTTTTTTTACTTTATAACGAAATATTTTTTCTTATTCTTAATGATACTTAAAGAACGCAGAAGGGTGCATAAACAAAACGTTGTATCCACGCCAGAACTAGGTAAACCAAATTTTGAACACGGAGAAAGGAATAAAAACTATTGTACCTAAATAATTACATGAAATCTAATGATCGTTTTATCTTAAAATCAACGGAATCTAGAAAACCATCCAATAATCCAAACAAATTACTGAACAGAACATGAGTACCTGTCTATAAATCACAAGAATCTTTTGTTATGACATTTTCTTAATGCCAATACAATAAACACCCCTGGGCGCTACAATTTAATGACATTGTCTCGAAAGCGAGCACCGAACTATCTTTAACCTGGCTTAAGAGGGCCATTCGTGGAGTGGGGATAACAATTCTATTTCTACTACCAAATTTGTGATACTTTTCAAGATACAAATTTTTTTTTTGGAAATAGTTTGACTCGACTTATAAAGTTAGTTTAAAAATATAATATTTAATAAAGGTATTGTGGAAGTTATAAGCACAAACAGTGAATAATAGTTAAAAACCAGGCGTTTAAAAATGCGTAATATGATGATTTTTTTTATAATGAAATTCGTTTAATACTATATGAAACCCTAGATAATTAAATTTTTTGACTATTTGTGAAAATAAAAACTATAATTAGTGTACATCATCTTAGATTTCTATCGTAAAAGTATGAATGTGACAGAAGAGGAGGACGGCCATATTGGATAAATGGCTTTATAGTTCAGCCATTTCAAACGAGAGGGTATTACTTTTGTAGGACGCTTAGATGAAGCGCTATTTAAATTTTTGTTTCGTAACATGCAATATGTAATTTAAATATGAACTTTTATTAACATGCACAACCATAATTATTGTGTATTGTTAATTGCATATTGTAAGATTTGATGTTTCCACAGCTGGAGTCATATTTTTTAAAAAACATTCCGAATATAGCACCTAAGAGTCAGTTACACAATGAATTAATAAAAGATAAAGCATTGCAAATATTTTCTATAACTTATTAAAATTAAGTTTTGTGCAACCGACCCCAAGTATACGTTATATAATATGCTTTTAGAATTAATTCCACTTTATATTTCATTTTTGTTATACTTAATATATAAATAATTGGAATTGAATTGAATAAATAAAATAAATAAGTCAATGCATATTTCAAAATTTGGTAAACGTGAAAATAAAGAGATTAGGACAAATAAATTATTCTTATTTTGTAAATATGTTTACTTATTAGATTACAAAACTATTAACAAGTTCTAATTACTTTATGATTATTTTTTTTTGTCTTTGTTTTTCTGAATAGCCTCCATAATGTATGGCGGATCGACACATTTCAAATTTTTCTTTAAATTTCCTCTAATGATTTCTGGTCCAATACATTCTAAATAAAACTTTGTTAAAATGGCAACATTTTCTGTTGCCAGAAAACTTCATCTCGCATAATTTGTTCAATAAATAGCGGTATCCTATCGTTCACGTACACTACAAGATAGCATATCTGTCGCTTAGTAATGTTCAGCTGCCCTTGTATCTGGAAATTAATGAAATAAATTTCTTCTTCAAACTATTATAGTCGTTACCTGATAATAGTAAGAATGACGTTTATTCAATTGTAGCTGCCCATTTTCTACTTTTAGAAACGTCTTGCTCTTTAACAAATTAATTAATTCCAGTAGCGTCGAAAATTTTTTATTTGGTGCATATATACATTTTACTTCTACTAGAGAATCGTCTCCTACTACGAGTCCTAAAATATGCAAGGTTAGATTAATCATTAACAAATTTTGAACGAACCATCCGGAGAACAAGCTAGATAACCATAGTTCTCATCAATCCACAAGCCTGATTCGATTACTGTTTGACCCGTTTCCGCCATAAACAAGTTGCGAGCGACTGCTTCTTTAGCGATTCCATATTCCGTAGCATCAGTAGAGAAAGATGTCGGCTGCAAACAAGCTTTCACTATGGAATGACATGGCGTATGAGGCCTTCGTTTGACAACGCGTCCGAATAATGACGATGTCAGTCGTCTTCGTCTTTCTGTCTCAAAAATTTGATTTCCAAATTGTCCAACTGAGCTCTCTTGTATGATGTTTCGCCTTTCTGTTGTTACCTTATTGTAAATACATATTACACATATTACAACATTAATCATTTTAATGTAAAAGTACCTGCAAGTCATGCACCAATTGCTGTACTTCAATGTTCATAAATTCGACGTCTTCTGCTTCAATTGGTTCTTGAACACTGGGGCCATAATCAGTATTCCTTTGAAAACTTTGACATTTTCTTTGTTGAGGATTATTTTTTACGAATAATCTTTTCCTGCATGGTGCATTACTTTTTCCAATATGTTTCTGGATGAAGGTTTTAAAATACTTTCCGGGACTTTTACCAGTACAACGTCTCCATGGACTTGAATGCCAGTCGAAAGTTTTATTAAATCTCAATCCAGACAAATGGACACGTCTTTCGTAAGATCCCCGTTGCACTAAATTTAATCTTTTCCAAGATTAAAACGAGAAACAATGTTCATTAACCGTTCCGCGGCATTATTATTTTCATTTTGAATCAATAAATGGGCTTTTCGCAGTAACAGATTAAGGGCACCTACAAAAGCAGAAATTAGTATTAGTAAATCGTTAATTTATTTACATATTATATTACCAAATATGTGCTCATATAATCGAGTTTCTTTTAGAAGGTCTATCTTATTTTCGGACATATCTCCTGGATTGTTACAAATGTCAGCTGTGCACTCACTATGATTTCAAAAACGTGGTGAACATCGTTTTTAAATGATTCCGAAATAATTGGACGTTTTGAACTTCCTTTTAGAGTGCTCGTAAATAGAACACTTGGCTCGTTTGGTTAATAATTTTATTTTTTCTATTGTTAACAATTTTCTAGCTGACAAATTGATGTTAGTGTCTCCTTTAATTTTCCTTAAATTTTTTCCATAATTTTTGATGGCGTGATTTGTACATTCAATTTTTCGAACATATTCTCCATATGGCACTTTCTCTTTTATTTTGCAAAAAACGCTGGAATCGCCATCAGCAATAAATTGAATGTAGCGAACTCCATGCATCGTTTCACTTAGTTTAAATCCTTCTACGGCCATATCCGCTTCCATAGCAGGAGCAGATCCTGACCAATTCTTGTAGCACACATGTTCTCTAATTATTTCGCCTTTGTGTTCGCTACGAGCACACTGAACAAAATTTGTTCCGAACTGCAATGAATAGTAACTCGCCAGTGAAACGACCTACAATTCCAATCATTCCGCACAAAGAGTTAAAATTCGTTCCATAGGATCTCTTGCTCCATGATCCGTCTACATACACTGTTATCCATGGTGTGCCGTCAGAACATATTTGCCCTTTACTTATGGCATTGTCTTTTTCTTTTAGTCCAGCATTTTCCATGGATTTCCATACAGATGTCCTCCATTCCTGCATAAATAAAACAAACACTAAAACATAACCTTACGAACATCCTTGAACTATATAAGAATATTAAAAATGTAAGTGGGAAAATTCTCCAATTAAACAAGCATTTGACTTATTTTATTGTTAAATAAATTATAATTGTAATAGGGATTTCAAGATAATACTGATAACAGGTAAACTTACTTTTCCCAGACGGTTTTCAATGTCATAAAACATTTTGTCAGGCATCGACGCAATATTCATGCAACTGACCATCTCCTCGAAATGGCTGAAAGTATTCCCACTTGCTAGAGTTCCCCACACAGCACCATAATTGATATCCGAAGTAGTTTTGTTTGGGTTTTCAGTATAATGTTGTATAATTTTTTCACACATAGTGCACTTAAATACTATGCAGCTCACCAAACCCATATTCTTACGTTTCTCTTCAGCAATATATAATTGACCCAATGTACAAATTTTTGAGTGTTCATATTGCAAGGTGATTGCCCAATTCAAAACGTAGCCTAATTCGACAATACGGTTGCCTTGTATCGGTGATTGATTGCATGAAGAATCTTTTTCTACAATATTCTTGCGACATAATGCTGTAAAAAATTAAATTATTACTATTTTGTTTGTAGATATCTGCTTTAACTTACACATCGTATTCATCTGACGATATAATCCCACTTCTATGATTTGCACCGGCACAAGTATTTCGGAAAATGCGAGAATATGTTTTGTACACCAATTAGGATTAGCTGAATGGTCAACCTCAATACCATCCATTTCTTTAATGAAACTAGAAAATAATATATAGAACAGAAAAATATTTTATTAGTTCTACCTTTCATGCTGTAAAGAAGGTTGTGCAATTGTTGCTTCCGTTAACTCATCGTCACTCTGCATCTCTAGGTCTTCGAAAATGTTAACTGCTTTATAGTTTTGACGAAGTTCCCAGACGCGTCTCATACTCTTGGCCTTCTTATTTTTCTTTGGGCGCCACAATCTACTTCTACCCATTCTGATTCACCTTTTATGTAAATCGAGATGCAAATTTCAATGTATAAACTAAAATATAATTGTTATGCACAAATAAATGGTAATTTGGTATCTACTTACATCTCTACAAAAATCGTGAATATTAGTTTTGAAAACACCAACAATTCGAAAGTTCAAACACAATCACGAAAATATCGTGTTTGACTTTAATAAAAGTCTAAACACTAAATAACAACAAAAATAACAACGAAATAAACACTAAATAACAACAAGAATAACAACGAAATAAACAATGAAGGCAGAAATATATAATAAATCAGACGCACGTTTTACCGTTGTACCACTACGCTATACCACTACGATGTGATCACCTGATCACTAGTAACAATAAATGGTAAGCCGTACCAACTCACACGCCGTAAAACCACTAAAAGTTACCTATAGAGTGTACGTAAATACAAAAATGTGCGTAAATGGTGATATGCACGTGATAAATGGTGATATGCACGTGAACACGAACGTGAACGTTGTTATTGGCTGGGAAGGGTAGCACCATTGGTAGCACGTCTCCAGCGAGAATGTTACTTCAGACGCATGCATTCGTGCGGTAAACAATTTTCGAATGTAGTTATGACTAAAAAACGATACAGGGCTACTCCACTTCAAAGAGTTGATTATTTTAGATTATATTTTTCTTTGAATAAAATTCCTTTTAATAAAAATTACACGTGACTTTTATCTAGGATATCTACATAACCATAGATACATATAAAAAGGACACTCATTCATTTTGAGTTAAATTTTGAAATTCAAAACTGTTCGGTCAGAATTTCTTCCTAACGCGAAAAGCAATTTGTGTCCCCTCTCCCTCCACCGACATAAATCTGCCTAAGGCTATTTCAAAAAATATCAACCCAGCAATCTTCATTCTAGTGTCATCTGCTGTGTTTTTTTCAATTATGTAAAAACGTTGATTTCCCTCAGACTAAATATGTTATCCCCACTCTACGAGTGGCCCTCTTAACTTCAAACACCTAATATGTATGTAGGTTAGAAGATTTTAAAGTACACCTATTCCTTTATTATGTAAAATCAAGTGACAACCGGTTTCAACAAGGTGTCAAATTATTAGGAATTATATAAGAAGTATAAATGTGTGCAAAATATGAATAGCATTAATTTTCGAAACTGATAAGAATTTTCTAAAAATTCTTTCGGATCCTGTTTAGCATCAAAAATACGAATCTGTTGAATTTTTTCGAATTGCAAAGAATGGCTAAGGTGAAAATTAGGTAGGAAAAACCGAAAAAAATCAACTCTCAACTTTTAGTAATTAGAAAATAGTAAACTGCTTTTGTCAATAGACACAATTTTATGAATTTTACCTAAGTTATTTAAAGCGCGGTCATGTTGTGAATGAAACAACCAAATTCTACAGCAAACAAAAGCAACAATATTGTTTTGTAAAATTGCAATATAATACATTGCTAAATAAACAAACGGTCTCCCTTCGAACAGGTAGTGATTATGTGGAAACTCTGTGTTTACTACAACAAAGACATCTGTTGAAAACGGTTCAATTCTAGAATTAATTAGTTTGCTTAGTCGGATACTAAGGGGCCGATACTAACGCCAAAAAACGGCCGACTAACTTTGAGGTATACAATTATTAAAACGGACATTGCTTCTCTTCCCTAATTATATACTCTTTGGTTTAACTTTAATATTTTGTGATAAGGGAAATGTTTACTTTTGGTTTTATTTAAAATTTATTTAACCCTTTCGTTCCCAAATTAATTTTTGTGTTCCAAAAAAATTTTTTTTCCTCTACTCGGTTAGTCTTAGTAATGTAAGTTAGAGAAAATAGAAAAACGATTGTTTGACCTTTCTTTGACCAAAATTTTGCTTGATGCCATATGGAATCATTGGGAATATGGACGTCATTGGTAAAGAAAAAATAAAATTAGAACTGAAACCAATTTACTTGAAATGATAGTTTTTAAAACAATTTCGATCTTTAGTAAGACAAAGTGGTATACCACATTTTCACACTTTAACCTCGTGTATGCTTGGCAGTGGCGGCATCTCATTTTAGGCTCGAGATGTTGTGGCCAATGGTCTTTCTTATCGTACCTAACATCTTCAATGGGCTGCGGAATTGCAGGATTTCTTGAAATTTGTTTAGTCGGAGTTCCTTCTCTTGAACTGGGACGTCCACGTTTTCTAATATCTACTGGAAAACAACGCAATAGTGCCTGTCCAATTTCGCTTCGGAAAACAATGAGTGTTTTGTATTTTGATATACCCAAAAGCTTGCAATGCCTCCGGTACAACAACCACGCGTTCACGATGCAAACATCCAGTAAATGGTAGAAAATTTTCAAGTAATACCTTTTCACCCCAATTTTGGTACGATATAAGGCCACTAACATATCATTGAGGTCCACTCCTCCCATATTAGTGTTGTAAATCTTTACAATATTTGGCCGTGGAACTTCCACATGCTTTTTTTGGCTTGGGACCATCTTTTCAAATTTTCGATAGGTTCGGCACCAACGTATGTAGATACTAAAGTGACCGATTTATTATAAAACCATTTTACGGCTGTGACATTTTTTTCTGCCGCACTGTACTGATCAAAAGAACCCCGTCCTTCTTGTTTGAGTACTTTGTCGTCTTTCGGTTTGTATCCCTTTAGTCTATTTGTTCGGACAGTACCTACACCAAGAATGCCCAAATCTTTCAATGAGAGGAACAAATTGATGGATGTAAAAAAATTATCCGTGTAAATTTTGAAGTTTTGGTCACGTGGTAGGTTTGTTGATAGCTTCAATACAATATCTCCGCTAATTCCCAATTCGGTTTGATCGTCCTCAATAGTCCCTTTTCCACTATAAATTTCGAACTGGTATACTATACCACTTAATTCAGCTCTAGCAAAGACCTTTATGTCCTACTTATGTGGTTTATTTTTTATGTATTGTTTTAGAGAAGATTGCCCTTTGAATGGGATCAAATGGCAGCAAAGTTTTGTTTGATAGCATCTATAAATAGACGTACTTTGAAGAGCTTGTCATATGCAATTATCATTGATATGTAGATTGGATTTCAGCTTATCAAAACGATTCCTTGGCATTACGTCGGCAATTACGGGATATCTAGTTTTGTTAGCCCAGTACATACGGTAGCTTGACATTTGCACTATGCCACTGATAATGTGAATCCCCAAAAATTGCACATTTCGCTAAAGTTAGTATTTATAGAAGTTCCAGTTTTCTGAGTGGAATATAGATTTATTTGATCAATTAAATTGTTTACAATGTCATCATCAAACAATTTTTTGAAGTACTCCAACGGAGTGCCAATATTTTCAGGAGTCGTGAATGCAATGTTACACGTTGAATCAACGCTTTCCAAATTCTGTTTTTTCCATTTCCAATTGACTTCTTTCTTTCCTTTCTTCACGCGTTGGTGACGACGTTTTACCAAACGGGCCAGAGGTAAATCATCCTCATCGTCAGGTTCACTATCTTGTACATCAAGACTGGGGTCAATATTACCAGTTGGTGAAATTTCTTCGACCTCTACGCTTATGGCATTTGTCCCAGGAAGCTGAAAAACGTCCCCATTTACCACTTCATCTTCACCCTCCAGCAAACCAAGCTCCTCTTTGTCGGATGTGTCGTCATTCAATATTTTAATGTCAGATCAACTTCCGCAAGTAACAGAAGGTGTTTTTCTTCCTTCTCGTTAAGTCCGACACAAGACATCTACAAATATGTAGATTAATTTCTCCTTTTGACGTAAAAATAGTTTTAGTGGAACCTACCGCAAATGCTATTCAATGTAGTACACTTCCCAATGACTCCAATTGGAGTCAGATATAACGGAGGGGTATTTGGACAAATTTTATTGTTATCCACTTCTTCAACATCACACGCGTGACAAAAGGGTTTCAACTCCCCGGCGAAAAATTACAAAAAGAAAACTGCTGTTACTTACCTTGTTCACAAAATGCAAAAATGCAGGTTTGACTTGCTGTAGCATGAAACAAAATCAACTGAGTTTTTTTTTACAAAACACTATCCAAGAGTCGGCTCTAATTACCCTATGCCATCTGATATGTACATTTAACATTGCAACATTTTTAAAATTTTAAGCAACAGATTTTAAAGCAGTGTGACCAGAAAAAGGGTTTTAATTGAATTATTCCCACAAACAACTAAATTCTGCTCTTGCATTCTCAGGGTTTTTTATATTACCAAGTAAAGGTGCTTTACATGCGTGTGAAACTTTATTTAATATCAATTTTAATAAATTAATAAATGATGACTCCGTTCAAGATCGAAATTAATAGTTACCTTGAATTTATTTCTAGCACAATTACTTTTCATGCCACACCTGATGTTATCCAATTTAAAAATAACAACACCAACTCGTTATACAACAAAGAAAATTTTACTTACACATACGAAATTTTATTGAGCATAAAACAATTTTATTGTAAATCACTCAAAGCTGTAAACAATTGTTCACCGGGACAACGTGGTTTATGGACACCAACTCTAACCGTTATTTTGACAAAGTGGTTATGTGCGCTAATTACACTTTCCTACAACTAACTCAAAATTAATTATAAAAACACACCTGGTCATTTTAGTCTAACTTGTCAGGTGAGTGCTCTTATTATATGGCTTGTGGTTCTTGATTTTCCTTTTTTTCTTCAAGTTTGACCGATCCTCTCATTGGCTTGGCTGGTGGAACCGTACGACGTACCCGTTTTTCAGGTGTGTCTTTTCTTTGGCTACTTTAAAGAAATTTATTTTTATACAAAAACCAGGCACTCTTTGTGCCTGAGAAAAAGTTCCATTTTAATTCAGAAATTGTTCGTAAGTTATAATTTTATTATCTTTTATTATTTAGTTTTAAATTTGCATTCGCGTTATTTAACTTAATTTCCTATTTATTTATGTTGGTGCAACTCAAATTCGCGTTCTTACTGACTTTTTTAAGTTTCATGTTTTGAATTTCGAAACGTCACACTATTTCGTTCTCTTTTTAAATTTTATTTGGACGTTTACGTCTTATCTTTAACTTTTGCGTCTAATTTTTAAGAGCCAAAAAGCGTCGGTACGCTTTTTTTTTTGTATTTATAATTTTTTATAAATCAGGCCTTCTTGATTGCCTGTAATTTTGAATTTTAACGATACTTTTTCTGAAACTTCGCACTACCATCTAGCGAATTTTTTTTTTTAATTTCTTTTTCAATTCAATTCTGTAATACTTATAAACGCCAGTTTGGGTTTTAATATTTTTACATGAGTTTTTTTTCTCTTTACAACGATGTATTACACTTGGTAGCCCAGTATCACATTTTTGCCAAAATCTAATTTTTCATTTTTTGCAAGCAGTGCTATGGAAAAAAACAACGTTCTTTGTTTTCAATAAAATTATGACATTTTGATTCGTCTGTTTGATCACGGCGTAAAATTGAATTAGTTGTGTTGATATACAACTGATCAACACGCAACAACATTCGTTTTGCAAGAAAATTGTAATTAAAATCAGAACAAATACAAAAGAAATAGGCAATAGGCGTGCATCGTCATTATTAGCAATGACGTGGTTGGGGATCATTTCCGACAAGCATTCCCCAACCCGTCCAGCATTATGGGGCGGTGCGCCATCTTGTTGAAACCAGATAGCGTTCAAACGCTGAAGAAGAACATTGTTATCCATAAAATCTGTGAGAAATGTCCTCAGAAACTTAGGTACCTATCAGCATTTAAATTATCTTCGTATATGTAAAGACCTATTATTGTATCGTTCAAAAACCGACCCAAACGTTATGGCCAAAATGTGTTTGGGGCCGTCGTTCTTGACATTTTTTTTTTTTTAATTAACTAGTAATGTTCGTTGTGGCGATTTAACATTTCTGCATTGGTGAACTTACATTCATCCGACCATTTCACATTGTTAAGAAAAAGGGGTTGTCCTGAATTTGATTATTTATAAATGTACAAAAACCTAACCGTCGTTCACAATCTCCGAGATGAAGCGTTTGTCGAATATGAATTGCCAAAAGGCCGATATTTGTGTTTTTTTAAGGTTCTCCAAACAACCTGATGTGCAATTTCTCTTAAGAAGAAATTGAAATTCAACAACAATTAAAATTTTGTTGATTTAAGTATAACTCAAATTTGGTTGTACACAATTTTATAAGCGAAAAGATTGTTTACAACAGTAATTCAACATTTAAATAAAATGCGCACTAACAAACTAACATGTCTCAGTTTTTTTTACATTTGAATTATGTACATAATCATATTTTTATTTTTAAAAAATGATTTTTGATTTTTTTAAAGTCTTAGTGACTCGTTGTTTGTTAACCTGGCACCAAATAAAAATAATAGAATAAAATTGATAAGAAGAGAGCAAGCATTATCTATAACAGATGAAGCATTTTTATGTAGTTTCCTAACAGGATGTTAGGCCTACACTAAGGACTGTGCCGAAGGATTCTATTTCAAAGACATTCAAGTTGCTGTTGAAACTTACCTATAGAATGAATGACTTCTTTGTCATTTTGCGATAAGATCTTTTTCACGACATACTTAGAAAACAGACAGTTCTTCTCTACAAATAGTTAGAAAAATTCGTTTTCGTCACAAGCCAAAAAAAATCATGTCGTGTTACAAAAACTCTTTAAAAAAATGCTAACAATGTGTTATTGACCCGAACTATATGCGCCTAGTACTTAGTTAAAGAAATTAATTTAGTTTTGTTTTAATTTAATATCTTATATTTCGACTCTTAAAAATTACTACCCTACATTTATTGGTTAAATTACGCTACTGCGCTATGACAGATTGAGACCACACCGATACTACAGAATACTGTAGCGAGACTATTGGGACCCTCCTATTACCAACTTGTGCTTTTACGTACAAAAATGTGACAAAATTCTGTAACAATAAGTTACGTTTGCAATATTACTTTTTTTATTAGGTTGTTTTTTTGGGGAATGTCGTGGAAAAAATGTTGTGTCTAACACATAAGGAAAGCCTTTTTCCACTATCACTCTAATGCCTACGCTCGTGAGGCAACTCGATCTCGAGTGGGAGAAGGAATCGCTTTCCTCACTTGTTGGACAAATAACTTCTGTTTCAACTCGCTTTCAAAAATTAAGTTTCATTTCCAATCGAATCGCGTATAAACAAAGAAGATTTTTACGTTGATGATTTTCTAACGGGCGCAGAATCAATTAACGAGTTACTGTATGTTATACTTAATATTGATATAAAGAAATTTTGCAAATATGCGTTACTAATGCCTGTATTTATAGACGAGCAAGGACTTCAGTCTTAAATTTGCTTTAGCAAATTTTGAGCAACGTCGTGCTTTAAATTTATTTCGCGCTGTAAAACTATTACGCTCGATTTATTTAAAAGTACCATTTCTCACACTATTATTTAGTAATTAATGTGCTGATTATAGGTTAGACGTAGATAAAATATTTTTATTATACTTAGTTTTTAGGTACGACTTTATTAAAAGGCAACTGCTCTTGTCAGTAACTATTTTATTAATGACGTTATGGGTGACTGTATAAAAAACTGTATAAACTCAAAAGTCACTAAATATAAACTTATATTATATCTCCCATTTTACAAAACATAAAATAATTTAAAATTTAATTTTGATAACAAACAGGTGGTATAACAGTTTGACCTGATCATGTTTGATAACTACTAAATTGGTTGTCACTATTGTTTTCATTCCTTGTTTTAATTTTTGGAGTAAAGTAAAGTGGTTACATAAAATTATCTGCCGCTACTTTACTAAAGGGTAGATTTGATCGCTCATGCCTATTAAAGGTTCCTTTTACCATTGTTTTGCCTAAATTTTAGACATGTTCTACAGACGGATACAAAATTTTCTACGTCTTTTGATAAACCTGTCCAATAAAAAATTTTTCTAGCTTTATTTTTTGATTTTTGTATACCAAAATGACCTCTATGCAGTTTTTTCTAATATTAAAGTCTTCTAACTACTAGGTACTACTAGTAGAAAAGATATGGGCATTCACCATCAAAATTACATACATTCTCTCTGTACGCAAGTACATGAAATAATTGGTCTCTGTACATGTGGTAATTGCTCTCGGTACACTCTGTACACTGGTATATGAATGCATAATTGTAATTGGTCTCTGTACATGTGGTAATTGCCCTCGGTACTAGCTGAGGGTGTAATTTGTTGGGACAAAATTACATACTCTGTACACGCAATTGCGGTAAGTACACGGCGTGTACTTGCAAGTGCGAAAAATTAGTTTGCGGCGGTACATGAGTACATGCATGTGTCATGCTTTGTACATTTTTCAATCACTCTCGGTACTTGCTGAGGGCGTAATTGGTTCAACCCTTTCCGCCGCCCCCCTTTATGAAGTATTACATACACTCTGTACACGCAATTGCGCTAAGTACACGGCGTGTACTTGCAAGTGCAAAGATGGTTGCGGTGCTACAAGCAGTTCCTACATGTGTACATGCTTTGTGCATTTTCAATTACTCGGAACTTGCGGAGGATGTAATTGCTTCAACCCCTTTCGCCGCCCTGATGGTAGTGGGCCGCAAGACTCTGCCATTTTGTGGGTGGGTCATCTTTCAGTACTTGTTGATAAGAGTGCGATGATTGGATAATTCGCCGCTTCTCGATGAGGTGGAACGTCGGTGATTTTGATTAGAATTGTGATATATTTGATAATGGTATGCAAGATGGCCGGCTATAATTACCTGTCGTTGACGCCGCCCCCCAGCCGCTGTGCGGGTGGATTATTAAGCAGTCCTAGAGAGAATACCAAACAAGTCGAAACAGGGAATTATGTCCTTTCTAACCAGACTATCTCTCTCGATGATCGAAAGTGCAGGTGTTGAATAATTATATGCATAGGGCACAACAGGTGGATTTTATTAAAATGAGCCTCGAGAGCTAAACAAGTCGGATCCTGAAATTACATCCTTTTCTAACCTGTTTATATCTCTCTAGTTGTTTGAGACCACAGGTGTTCCCTAATTATATATGCGTGAGATGTAAATTACTCTCACCCTCTGCGATAGAATAAATTGAAGTGGCCATTAGTTTTTTTCAGTCTTCGTGGAGGTGATTTCAGGTTCTCGTGTTATGCGCGATAAAATAAGTTGTGATATAAAATTTCATTCAACAATGTCTTTTTTTTAAAATCACGTTCCGTTGGAGTCGCGGCTACAAAAAAAAAGAACAACCAAACCGTCTCAATTTCAGCAACGTCTTCGTAATCTGCCACGAAACGACATGGCAACCAGTCGAACGCCCAATGTGCTACAAGCTGGAGACGCACGTGCTACAGACGATGAGAGAAAATATATAGAAATTGGGTACAGTACTTATCTGCAACTTACACCGGTAATTAGAATTTGGAACAGCCCAGAGTATAATGGTGTATGAGGTGCAAGTGGTCCGTACAACGTGCATTACAACGATCGAGAAAAAACAATGTCTTGCTAACCATTGACGAATGGAAGACGCTAATGGGGCTCCACAATCATCTGATGAACGACTTTTTCTGCAACACCGTCTGCGAAGAGTTTAGACAAGAGTTTGTAGATGTTAATGACGGACCCATTGAGTGCATAAGTAAAACTTCGGACATATCTCGCGATGTAAAAATTGTCTACACTACAGAATATCATCCTGATTTAGTTGGTTGGAGTGCCGGTAGTGATAATGGTTTTGTAAAGACAATCACTTTAACCCGTGATTATAAAAATTGCGTTCTAAACAAGTGGGATGTGGATTGTATGTTTGGTTTGAGAGAAATAATTAATTATCGGTTGGAGTTAATGCAATCACATAACCTAAACGCGTTCTACAACCATGTAATCAAGCGTGTTGCAATCGAGCAGGGAAAGAAGAAAACATTGGATCAATCCGACTACGACGATGACGGCTGGAGTGTTTATGACACGTATGAAAAACTGTTAAACATTGAATGTAATATTAATTCGCACAATGTATTATGTTTAATGGAGGTTTTATATCGCCGACCTTGTTTTTTATGTCGTGTGTAGCGGAAAATATGCGCTAGAAACCAAGCATCGATGATGCTTTTTATGTATTCCTTTTTTAAATATATACATATATACATATTTGCCGAGTAAATAATTTTTTAATCAAACCTGTAAGATGAAAAATATTCAATGAGGTGTGTATAAATATATTTGCAATGTGAACTTGTTGAGCAAAAGGCGTCATGCTAGCATCAAAGAAGGGTAAAAAAATTAAGTACAAACAAGAAACTGTGTTATAAACAGTCTAATTAACAGACTTCCTGTAGAATTACACCTGCCTGGGTATCAGTATTGTGGACCAGGCACAAAGCTACAAAAACGGTTGGCCAGGGTGATGCTGGTATTAACGCTCTAGATTCGCACTGCAAAGCACACGATATCAGCTACAATACCAGCCCTAACGATTTAGCTGCAAGACATCGTGCTGATCATTTGCTCCAACAAAAAGCTTGGGAGCGGTTCAAGTCAAAAGACGCAAACTTGGGCAAAAGAACAGCTGCTCTAGAAGTTAGTGCAGCTATGCGTGCTAAGCGATCATTAGGCATGGGTTTGAATAAATCAAAAACTAGAACCATGAAGCGAAAAATAAAGAAACGAAGAGCGAGAGCATCATTCAACAAAGTTTGTCGGATGATTAAGAATAATACGAAGGCTAATTATGTGAATGGCGTCGGAGGTGGTAACCCTATCTCAATGATTAAAAAGGCCTACGATCAAGCAAAGCTGGCTGTTTGACATTTTGGATGAAAACGAAACATAGTAATGCCACGTATCATTCCAATCCCTAAAAGTGGTAGGATATTACCATTTCTAATATCTCTATTTGCTGGGCTTTCTGCAACTGGAGCGCTTGCTGGTTGTGCCGCTGAAATAGCTAGAGCCGTTAACAACGCTAAAAACGCAAAGCAGCGTGATGAAAAAGCTACTCGACATAACCGCACGATGGAAGCTATAGCCCTGGGGAAGAAAGGCAGCGGCATATACTTGAAGCCATACGGAGAACGCGGCTCTGCATTATATCTAAAACCATACGCAAAGACCGGTTCTGCTCTATATCTGAAGCCCTATCGTGGTTCAAAAAACTAATAAAGGTACTCAAAAGAGAGTTAACCGATATCGATTTGCGAAAGTTTGCTAGAAATGTACCATACTTTAGAGATGTATTTATGCGCGATAATTTACCAAAAGACGGGCCTGCTGTGAACAAATCAGCAATTGTAAACCTAGATAGCGTTCGAGGACCAGGAACGCATTGGGTGTGTTATGAGAAACGGGAATTGAGAGTATGGTATTATGATAGCTTTGGCAATGCAAAGCCACTATCTGAATTAATCAAGTACTTTCGGGGGTGTGAGATCTACTACAACTACAAAAGGGACCAGGAGTTTGATAGTGTAATTTGTGGGCATTTATGTCTTAAATTCCTACATTTGTAAAATGTATACAAATTTTTGCATAAATAAATAAAATATCTATACACACGTGTTATTAATCAGTTACAATGTCGATAACATTCAGTTTGGAGGGTGTTGGTAATACAGCGTCGCACCGATTGAATTAGATGAAAAATTCAATCATGTGATTGGTCTGGTCGGATTTTTTGAGTGCAATTCTATTCGAAATATTCACGACGGCAACGATAAATTATACTATATGAAAGCAGCTAAATGATCTGCTAAAGTCCTTCATATCCCACATGGATCGTACGAAATAGATGAACTTAACAATTATTTAACAAAACAACTGGTTGCTGATTATCGTGCAAAAAACAAAATAACCAAAGAAGAGGGGGAATTGGATGACTCCTCTATATTTAAACTGCGAGCAAACAATAATACGCTGAAATGCAAACTTCAGAGTGTTTATGCGATTGACTTTACACAACTGGGAAATATCGGACGTATGCTTGGTTTCGAGTCCAAAATACTCATCCATACTATTAGCCATAAATCTACCTTGGATATCCAAATAATAAAGCACACCAACATACACGTCGAGTGTAATATTATAAAAGGAGCGTACAGAAACGGGAGAATTGCAAAGACCTTACACCAAGTGGACATATCAGTACCACCAAGATATCGTTTAGATAAAATACCGAACAATACCCAATATTTGGAGCTAAACACCCGCATTATAGGTAATATTAACATCAGATTGGTCAACCAAAAAGGTGAACCGATAGATTTTGGCGGCGACGAGCCTTTCACTGTAAGATTGGAATTGAAGAAAGGATTATGGGATTAAAATTTAGTAAAAACACTTTTTCCGTTGTAAACTGTGGCGGCCAGATCTGTGGCGGTAATAAAAAAATGCCGATTTCTATAAAAAACAAATCAATCGTTGGAGGATCCATTAATAAACAAGCCAACAACAACACACCATCACAGATATTTTGCGCATTATCGAGTAAGAAAAAAAAAGAAAAATAAGAGCGATAACAATCACTTGACTGCGAAAGAGCAACTTTTCTTAAAATCAATCGGTGTTAAAGTGAAACAATAGGCGAAAAAGGAAAAAAGATGAGCGAACAATTAAATATTTTCGGTGATGCTCATTTCGACGATTCAATCGTTAGATCTGACATTCACACATACTTGCCTTATGGGTCCAATAGAACCATCAGATGAAATCAGAATTGTAATTCAAAGCCAGGATTTGATTACGGCTACCCACGATAGTTTTCTATACATCGAGGGTTATATTACGCGCAGACAAGCAGACGCTGCAAAATCGTGTGATTTAACAAACAATTTTGCTTGTTTCTTGTTTGAAGAGATTCGATATAAATTGGGTGGACATCGCGTGGATGTTAGCAGAAATCCAGGTATCGGGTCGGCAATGAAGGGTTATGCATCGTATGGCGCCGCAGACAAGAAAGCGCTAGCACACACTGGATGGTTTCCTTTGAACGAGAACGCTCTACAAGTGCAATTCAGCGCAAACGATGCGGATTTGGCCAAAAAATTCAGGTTTTGCCTGCTTCTGAAGCACGTATTCGGATTTGCCGAACATTATACACATGTTATCGTGAATATGAAGCAGGAGCCTGTTTTGATCAGATCGAGAACTGATTTGGATTGTTATTATGGAGAGACTGATGCGACCATAACGCTATCGAAAATTTAATGGAAAGTGCCGCACTTAACGCTCAGCGATAGAGCAAAACTGAAACTATTCGAGAAGATTAATAGAAACCCTGTAATCACCATGCCGTTTCGTCAATGGGAATCATACGAATATCCTGTTTTAAAGCAGGTTAAAAATGATACATGGCCTATAAAGACGTCTTCGCAATTAGAGAAACCCCGATGAGTTATTGTGGCTCTTCAGAAAAACCAAAAGAGGAGTTCAAAAATGGTAAAGCAAGCCTTTTGACAGTGGCAACATTACAAATATTAGATTACATCTTAATTCTAAAAGATATCCGTATGAAGCCATGAATTTGGATTTTGGCACAAATAAGTATGCATTGGCGTATAGGAATTACATTAACTTTCAACGAGACTAGTATGATCGAAATGAATGCATAATTAACGGAGGCTGCGCCGGTCGAATGTTACATCAACAATCTGCATTTCCACATTCGACTATCAGTAATTTAAAAATTGCCCAATGTTTATAATTGACTGTGCCAATCAGAATGAGAACTTGAAGAATTCTACTGTATGAATGAGTTTATATTGAATGAGTTTCATACTGTTTCCGCGTGCTTATAATCAGAATCTAAAATGTTCGTGTTTATTTTTTCATTAGACTCTGATAAATATATGACCGTAGTAGTTCGTTAAAAAGTGAAAAACTACAGATATTACTTTTTTAGCTTATAATTTAGATTACAACTTTGATGCGTGGCAAAACGGTAAATTCCACGGATGTGATCATGGTCTCGACTTTACAATCGTTTAATTGAAATGTTTTTCCGCATATTCCGCAGTGGCTTGCACGTTCAAATTCTAATTTTTCCGCCTCTGTTAGTCGCGACATGGGAACAACTTTGTCAAAATTTTTTTTAGAAAATGAGTTTGATATTTGAATTAATTCGTCTATAAACCACTCATCGCAATCTAACCCCTGTACTGCCTGTAGTAGGACGCGCTACTATCGAAAGCACAGTGCAAATAACAACGTACGCTAAAGGGTTGGTGATAGGTTGGTGATATTGAAACTTATCGGTCAAAGAACCGCTATTATCGTCATGATTTCTGTTTTATTAAGAGGCATTCAAAACCGCGTATATAATAAAAAGGTAATGACATTGGATTCGAGTAATTTTAAATACGACAGTAGATCCTTTTTTGGTATGATAACTTTACATTTGTTTAAATGTATACATTCTAATTTATGTTTTCCAAACGGAATTTAATACGTGACTTACTGTTATTATTAGAACCAGCTTTATTTGCATTGTGCCGCTGGCACCAGAACTGATCGTCCTCGTCTTTACCGCAGCTCGCTATCCTCGTCGCTGCCGTCGTCTTCTACCTTGTAGTTGTTCTGAACCATCAGCAGGTTGACATGGTTAGACTTCACGTTTGATGTAAGATAAGTAAGCACAGTGATAAACTTTCCGTTCTTCTTCTTTTTGGAGAATGTACACTCATGAAATTTAAAACTTGGACACCACAATTTCTGTAAACAAAAGTTTGCACATTGTGAAGCGGGCTTAAGGGTATCATTTACAATTCTAACAGCAGGTAGTCTCAGCAGGGGTTATCTTATAGAAGGACTGTAGAATGAATCATTACACTAAGCACGTTTTAGAAAATAGGTAATTTACGTTGCTTACTTAATTTTTTCTTTAAAGAATATATTTGAAGGTATCGCTAATTAAACACCATAGCTCGATTAATTATCGAATCAAAATTTTGTTTAGGAAATGTTTACAAAATAAAATTAGAAATAATTTTGATTTAAAAACGTCTACAAGCAATAACTTTTAAATTAAATCAAAAACTAAACATGGTTATTTGGGTTGACTGATTATTACTTATTTTTAAATAAATCTAACCTACTAATTATTGTAAGTTATTAAAAAAATCATTAAACTCTCTATTCATAATATTTAGTCCTTACAAAATGTATATTTTATGACGTTTCATTTTTTCTGTAGTTAATATAAAAGTGAATAAAAACTAAGGCAATTCTTATTGTCAACGTATATATTTAGTTTTTGACAAGAATTTATTACATAATTATAATTAAGATACCAAGTTATAGTTTAAAATTAAATGAAAACGTTTTTTAAATAAAGGTATTACTATATAAATAAATATAAGAAATCAATAATGGGTGTGACCTCCATTATTATTGATACATTCTTGGAGGCGTCTGCTCATTGACGCTATCAAGGTATCAATATAATTAATATTAATCGTTTCCCATGCGGTATCAATGGCTGCAATTAGTGCATTACGGTTTACTGGTATAAAATTTGGCCCTTGTTGTCTTCGGATAACAGCAAGTATTCGAGCCCAAACATTTTCGATAATGTTAAAATCTGGGCTTTTGCTGGCCAGGGTAACAGCTCCAAGTTATTTGCTTGTATCCAGTTGCGCACAACCTGCGAAGTATAGGGTCATCATATCCCGATAGTTAATTATCGAATGTTCCAAGAAAATATGTGTAAATAGTAAATGGAATCTACTAACGTAACGTTAAGTCGTTAATTATAGTTACATAACTCTCCTTTCATAAGATATAGTTCATATTAATATGCTTATTGTAAAGCTTCGTACACACCTGAACAACAAACCGAGGAACAAAAATGGTTCAAACAAAAGCTATAGATAATAGAATTTTCAACAAATTTTCTCCCTTTTTATGTAAAATTGATATTGGTCGAGATATTGTTGCAACAATTATTGTCAAGTGATTGTTACATCCCAGTAATTATTTATCGGATCAAAATATAGTTTAAACAAAAGTTGTGTATAATTAAATTATAAATTATTTGTAACGTAATGTGTAAATGAACATTATTCTAAATATTTTAAAATCTGTAGTTAACGGCTTGGCTACATAGAATATGCCCTCAATTTAATTAAATGTGCGGAATTATAAATAATGTCTATGTACAAAGTTTCATAAAAATTTGACGGGTGGTTTTCTTTGATATCTTGTTTACATACAGACGGACCATCGGACATAAAATTTTTACGCCATTATAATTTACTAACTCTAATTCGTCGGAGAAAGTGAAAAAAAAGGTGTTAAAATTTTTGGTTTGAAACCGTCGCATAACTTCCTATCTTATTTCATAAAATTGAAGTAGAAAACCGATATTTAAACAGTTCCAGCAGAATTCTTGATACTTCAAATAAGACACAAAATTTTTGATCGAAAAGTGATTTTACTAGAATTTTTCGTTTTTCCACTTTTCAATTTTATTTTAGTTGTAATGTGACAATACGTTCTAGGAATACTACCTAATTTTTGCTTAGAATCTTAAAATAACTTTCCTTCGTAGTTGTAAAAGTGGTCAATTATTTACTACTTCACTCGATTAGGGATTTATAAAAATTTTTATTAAACCATTTTAGTAGCATGTAGGTACTACCATTGATTATAGAGTTACTATGTGATATAGTATTGCCTAATAAAAATAAATCTAATAGAAATTGGTTCAAAATAACGTATATTTAAACGGGCACAAAAGCACAAAAGATGAATTAGAGGTCAAGTATGCATTTGTAGTTTACACATGCGGCGCCGTAAATGAGAATAGTCAAAACAAACCGTGAGACCGCCGAGTCCCGATGAGTGGGTTTTTTTATAAACGCCTTTCCTATATTAAGTCAGCGATTAAGGTCATTATACTTACTTGAGTTTTCGATATTATATCCCTTTTACTCGACAAGACTTTATTTTCTTATCGCCATATCAGTGAAATTATAATTGAAAAAATTATGTTCATTCAACGTAATATTGATTTCAGGGTATACTAAATTTGAAACACGTTTCTTCCCTCAAACAGAAAAAAGCAGTTCTTGCTTAGTAACTAAAATAATACGACTTTTTCTTGAATAATTAAATTCTACTTTATTAATCAAATATGAAAAAGAATGTTAGAAAAACGATTAACTTATTTGTTACTTTTTTCTTACTGATTAGTTTAGTTGCGATATTAGATTGTATACTATGTAAAACTTAAAGATGGAAACTTGCAATCAACACAATTGTTTGAAGGTTACTTCTCTAGACTATTGTATGTCTGTTTTTATCTTTACCGGTGCAATTTAGAATGGTGGATATTGTCCAACAAATCGCATTAAGTATTGTTGTTATGCGACGGTTTCCAAACCAAACATTTTTATTTTTCTTACTAATAAGAGTTAATACTATAGTGAAGAAAAAAAATGTTTTGAAAACCACTGCTCGATTGTAATGAAATTTGAAACATAGATGTTTTTTTTAATACCGGGAGATTTCATTTAATTAGATTGTGTTAATTTAGGAAAAAATTGCCCAAAGAAATTCCAGGAAAAGAAAAACTACGGATTCAAGATAAACAAATCCACAGTAGAAAAACCATGGAACAATAATCCCCAAACTACTAAGTAGGTACCAGTTTACTAAATAGGTAAATACATTCGTTTCAGTTTTCCGACACCGTTAATTGGTAAACTTTGGAGTTGTATTTTTTAATATAATATATATTATCAGAAAATCCTTCTACCTTGGTGTCGGATTGTACAATTATTTACATTTTATTAGATTAATTTCTATTCTACGTTTATAAATTTCTTCCATTCCTTCTTGTTGTATGCCATCTCTTCTGCTTCTCTCCATGTTTTTCCTTTTTTCTTCTAGTATTCTTCCTACTTCCC
Organism: Abscondita cerata; assembly: GCA_030710515.1. NCBI lineage: Eukaryota > Metazoa > Arthropoda > Insecta > Coleoptera > Lampyridae > Abscondita > Abscondita cerata. The sequence goes on along the minus strand of JALBCR010000866.1, from coordinate 131,029 downwards.
CATTCCATGTTTTTCTTGGTCTTCCTCTTTTTCTATTTTTCATTATTCTTGTCTTCCAAATTTGTTTTACTGGTGTTTTGTCGTTGATTCTGACTAGGTGACCCCACCACGACAGTTGCTTCTTCTCTATGTGTGTTAGTATGCTTTCTACCTCCAGTTCCTTTCTTATGTCTGTGTTTCTTATTCTATCTCTTCTCGTTATACCTTTTATTTTCGTAAGTATCTCATTTCGGTTGCTTGTATTTTGCTTTTCTCTTGCTCTGTGAGTACCCATGACTCGCTGCCGTAAGTTAGTATTGGTCTATAAATGGTTTTAAATATTTTGTTTTGGTTTCGATCGATACTTCTCTTATTTAAAAATTTTGTTTTAGTGCGTAAAACAACCCATTTGCCTTCTTAATTCTATTATTAATATTTGCTTCCTGTGATCCTTTCTCGTCCAGAATTTCTCCAAGATATTGAAAGTGATCCACTTGTTCAATTCTTTCTCCGTCAATCTCTATCTTCGTTTCTCACATTTTCTTCTCCAATTACCATTACTTTTGTTTTACTTTTATTAACCTTCATTCTGTTCTCTTTCAAAACTGAATTCCATATATTTAAATTTGTTTGTAAATTTTTTTCATTTTCCGCAATCAGTACCACATCATCCGCGTATAATCCTTCAGATACATTAATTCTTTGTAAATTCAGATATCCAATTGTCATCTTTTTGTTTTCTTTTACAATTTTAATTATTTCATCCATGAATAGTATAAAAGCAGTGGGCTTAGACTACCCCCTTGTCTTAATCCCATATTTGTTCTAAACGTTTCCGATATTTTGTTGTCCCTTATAATTGCGTTCCGGTTATGTTTGTATATTGCTTGAGTTAGTCTTATAAGTTTTGTATTTACATGTCTTTCTTTCATTAGTCTCCATATTGCGTTTCTGGTACCGAATCGAATGCTTTTTCTAAATCCAAGAATGCCAAATAAATCATCCGTTTTCTTTTCGTGCTTTTTCGGTGATTTGTTTTATTGTGAATATGTGATCCTGTGCGCTTGTCCTCGTCTGAATCCACTTTGTTCTTCTTCCATTGTCTCTTCGATTACCTTCCTGATTCTTTTTTCTATTATTTTTTCTAAAATTTTCATACATATATTGAGTAAAGTTATTCCTCTATAGTTATTACATTCTTTTACATCTCCCTTTTTGTGTATTGGTACGATTAGCGATGTAGTCCACTCCACTGGTATTTCTTCTTCTCTCCACACTGTGTTGTATATGCTTAATAGTGCATCTCTTCCCCGTTGTCCTATATTCTTTATCATTTCTGCCGTTATTCTGTCGCATCCAGGGCTTTCCCGTATTTTAGCTCTTTATTACTTCTTCAAGTTCTTCCATTCTTATTGGTTGTTCTTCTGTTTCTCTTTCTAGCTTGTCGATTTTCATTTCTTTTTCTATTTGTGTATTATTTAGTAATTCTTCAAAATGTTCTTTCCATCTTTCCATTATCTTTTCGTCTTCTGTTATAATTTTTCCGCCTTTGCTTTTTATTGTTTTTGTGTTCAGTGCGTTCTCTTTTCTTAACGATTTCAATGTTTTATAAAAAGAGTTTTGGTTCTCCTTTAGGAGTCTTTTTTCCATTTTTCTCCAAATGTTTTCCATTGCTCTTGTTTCGCGATTTTGATCATTTGTTTAGTCGTTTCTCGTTCTTTCTTGTATCTTCTGTATTTTTCTCCTGTCTTGTCCGATAAGTAACTTCTCCATGTTTCTTTCTTTTTCTTAATTTGTGTCTTAATTTCTTCTGTCCACCATGATGTTTGTTTTTGTTATTTATTTTCCGTGCTATCCCGCATATTTCTTCGGCTGTAGTTATTATTATGTTTTTGCAGTATTCCCAACTGTTTTCCACGTTTCTTTCTTTAATTTCCTTTTCATATCCTTCAAGTTTCTTGCTTATAGTTTCTTCATATTTATCGGCTACTTCCCTATCTCTAGTTTATAATGTTTGATTGATTCAAACTGTACCAATTCGTTATTTTCTTTATTAGCCTTCTGTTTCTTCTCTTGTATACTTTCTCTAATTTTAGCCACACTACCATATAGTGATCGCTGCCAATTTCTGAACCTCTTTTCTCACTCTAGAATCCATTATCATCCTTCGATTTTTTCTTTCTATTAGTATGTAGTCAATTAATGATTTTTCGTTTCTGCTTCTCATCTCTCTTGTAAATTTGTGAATTTCTTTATGTGCAAATAATGTATTTGATATTATTAAATCATTTACAATGCAAAAGTCAACATTCTTCTTCCGTTATTGTTTCTATTTACTTCTCCATACTTTCCCCAGTACCGCTTTTTTTAATATAAATTGTCTTAAAATAAATAATATGATGTATTTAAATTTGAAGTAATAAGTAGATAGTACATATTAGCTGCAGTACTCAACACCTTAAATATAGAATTGCTAGCTTGCGACGATTTCCAAGTATAACATTTTAACATTTCTCTTTTTTTTTGACGAATTAGAGTTAATAGAGCAAAAAAATGTTTTCAGGGTGTCCGTTCGTAAGTAAACACGATTATCTTAAGACTGGTGATCCGATTTTGATAAAACTTCGTATTTAGAAGTCTCCTGAAGTTTGTTTAGAGTTTGGGCATAATATTCGATATATTAAAAGGTATTTTACCAATACTCTTAAGAAAACAAATTATACGAAGAGTTATGAAAAGAATAGAGTTGTAAATTAAATTGTAGGCAATTTTTATTTCAAAAATATCACAAATATTTTTTTGTAAACTGAATTTTACAATTTTTATTTAAAAGCTATAAGAGGGGTTTTCCAATAGACAGACTTACTTAATTATTGATCGTTGAAATATTTTTAAATTCAGAATTTTTGGAAATATGTTATTTATTGATTACCATTTAACAAACAAAAAGTAAGCAGTTTTGTGAAGTAGTGTACAACTGAAATACAATAAGAATGTAACAAAAAATAAGAAATAGTTTGAGTATGCGCTTTTAACCAGTTGAGAGTTATTAATAGTTTTTTAGATTTTTTCTGGGGTTTTTCGGTAGGTTTTATTTTTGTAAATTTTTTCTTAAAGGTTTTTTCGAAGGTTTTTTTTGTAGATATTTGTTCCTGTAGATATTTTTCCTTGGGTTTTTTTCGATTGAATTCTTTTCTTAGGTTATACTTTCGCTCACCTTTAGAGGTGTTGAAGAATTGATTAGATTTTGGACATAATTTTGATATTAAAGAGTACACTATCAATACGTGAACTATTTTTTACAAGTCAGATTTTTTTCTTTCACTTTTACCCGCATACTTTTTTGACGCATTAGCTACAATTACACTTCAACAATAAATTGTATGTAAGTGAAACAACTTAAATATGCAAATAGTTTCTCAGATTTTTTTCCAAGGCTTGTTTCTACAAAGATTTTTCGCGATGGTTTTTTTTCAGTGGATTTTTTTCTGTGGACTTTTGCCTTGAATATTTTTTGTGTTTTGTTTCCTTCTTCCGCTCCCCATTCAATTAGCTGTTTTTTTTTTGGGTTTCATAAGTTCATATGGAGTAAATCTTGTTGACTCGTGTACACTGCTACAGCTACTTATCTATGTTCCTATCTTACTAGCATAGGATGCCTATTTCGCATATAGTTGGTGACAAAACGTTCTACATAATCTTCCCAATTTCTTCACAAGTTGTTCTACAACGACCGATTGTGTGATATACTGTAGCAATGTAACGATTTTCTAATTCTGTATCCATTTCTTACTTTTGAATTGTTTGCAACGATCGGAGATTACCATGTCTGACTTTTTTACGAATGGCATGAATTTTTCAATTATTTTCTTTAATGTCGCGTTAGTTTTGCTTTCTTTAGTGAATGCAGTTTTAAATACTTTCTAAAAGTTTCTAACATTGCGAAGATATAATATTCATTTCCCTTGTTTTTAGCAGTGGGTCTAACAAGCGCTGCAGATATAGTTAACATTCTTGTTATTTTTCTTTTTCTTCGACTTACATCACTCAACGATCTTTCAATTAACTTTGTTATTTCATCTTGTTTGTTATCTTCTGTTTGATTAAGGCCTTTTAAATATTGTTATCCTCAACATCTAGATTCTTAATTTGTTTTGCATTAAATGCTGGTATAAATTCTTCATTGTTATCTCCTTCTAATTCTAAATTGCCGATCGTTTCGCTTTTCTTCAATATAATTTGGTATGTCTCATATTTTATTAATTTTCTTAATTGTGTTTTTTTATACTAAGTTTGTTTGATATTATAGAAAAAAAAATTTTTCGATTTTTACAAAGTTTAAATGCTTCAATTGTTCACTACTTATTTCCTGGACTGTACTGTACTGTACTGCTCCAGGGATTTTTAGTTTTTCTGCTGTCTACTGAATCCATCTGATTTAGAAGATGGTCGAGGTGGTGTTTAAGATCATCCTCTTCCTAGCCCTCGACCCAATTTGTTTTGGTATTCGTGGACTTTTTTCTTCTTAATCCCTATTGACTCTTGGTCGATTTCTTAGTACTTCATGTATAAAATGCTAATTTTAGAACATCTATTACTGGAATATCATGGGTATGATGTTTGTAGGTTTTTCTAGCCAACAAAAGAGTATCCACTTCTTCAGCAATTCCTTTTTGGCGTATTTGTTAAATATGTGCACTTTATCGATGCTGTTTTTTTACTTTTTTTGGTGTTTACTTGTGATCTAGTGATTTGTTTTTGACGTTTTACAATAACGGTGCAAGTTGAACACAATTCTAGGCATTTAAATGTGAAAGAAGCCATCAAAGCCATTACGATGGTCTAAGAGGGAAAAAGCCAAATGCACGTCATCAGAATAATGGGGGTGCATCATAACAGTATTTCAGTATCACGTTTTGGAGAGACAGGGCCATATTCCAGGTGGACAGACAAGATCGAACAAAGGGTACGTTACCAATAGACGACCGATATTTGAGATCCTCAGCGTTCCGTATGCGACACTGCATCGCGCGGATGTTGCAAACAGGCCTTTTCTGACCAGAGATATACGAATTTTATTACAAATTGTCAGAAATCGGTTACGGGAAGATGATCTACGCGCTAGAGTCTCAGCCAAAGACCTACTTCTGACAAGACAACACCGAGTTGATAGATTAGCTTTTGTCAGGAACATAGAGATTGGAATTTGCAGAATTGCTCCAAAATTCTTTTCACCAATGAATTTCGTCAGATAGATGTATGCCTGTCTACCGGGGAGCGGGCCAACAATATTTACAATGCAATTTTAGAAAAACCGAAAGTTTTGGGAGCGGCTCAATTATGGTTTGGGAGGTAACTCGTATGAAGGTCAAATTAAGTTAGTGTCTGTAAACAATGGACGGCCTAACTGCACGGAAGTACATAGAAGACATTCTTCAAGTCCTGACGATAATGCGCGGCTCCACATTGCACAAAGTGTGCAACAATACCTGGCGGAAACCAATATCACGCGATTAGGATGGGCAGCGAGGAGCCCTGATTGGAACCCGATCGAGCATATTTGGGACCATCTAGGTTTGCTACTTACAGAACGAAGAGTTGATTTCGGACTTTAAATGAGATTCAAGAACCACTTCTCAAAGAATAGAAAATCATCATGAACGTTACATTTAAAGGTTTTTTGAAAGTTTACTCAGAATAATGATACGTGATGTGGAAATACTCGATATTAAGCAAACCATAGTAGTTCTAAATTAAAATGAGAAATGACTGTTTATATATTGGTTCCTTTTTACACTTTGTTACAGGTTATTTAATTTAATTTTTTTTTGTGAATCGTTCTAAAAACTTTGTTAATATGTTATTCTCTTATAATTAAAATTATTGTTGAAATTTCTGTGATGCCAAAAAAGTATTAAAAATTTTGGGTGTGTATAAATGCATTTCAACATCTGGCAGGAAATGTTGTTTCAATACCAACCCAGATTTCTTGTCTAGTATCAATGATTTCAAAAGTGTAACTTTATTTACTCAAAATCGAAAAAATGTTCTGAAAAGTCTTCAAATTCCAGCCTATAAATTCTTGTTTTCATTCTAATTCTATTTTTGAATCCATAGGGACCCGAATTCTTGTAGAAAGTCTTCCCTAAATTTCCTGTAACTTCCCCAGTGACTTTTCTGAACGTATAGCTATATATGTATATATAAATGCTCAAATACTCTTAGGTAAAGAAAATTACGGAGGAACATTCTTAAATTGCAACGTGAAAAGAAAGCACTTCAATTGAAGTTAACATCTCCCAACGATTACTTACCGAAAGTAGACATAAATTGTGACAGCCCATGTGGACTTAAAAAATAAACCACTAAGAAGCAGGAGATATACAGAGGAATACAAAACAATTTTTACTAAAATTATATTTTAAAGTGAGTTTTAAATTTTTGCCAGCTCAAACTGCTACGTGATCATGGTTAGAGTTATATATAAAAAAGTTAAACAACCCTTTTGCTACATCTTTACAAATACGATATGCAAAGGTGACAAATTGAAGTCGATAGTATTAAACTGCATAGAAAAGCTACAACTACAATGCGGTGCCAATGTTAGGGGCAGTAGTAAAATTTTTGAATCCTAATTAAAAGAATAGATGTATCCACCGAAAAAACCATACCTTCTCGTAAACGATAAGTAAATCTATTATTTCTTCGATGTCCCCTATTTATTGGGAGTAGGTGGAATATACCACACAAGTGTTTACTGAATCAGTTGCAGTTGGTTTATCAACGTATATAGCCTTTAATGCTTTTTGATTCATTTGCATTCCTGTGCTACTTGGTATTTTACAAGAAAAATAAGTTTATTTTTTATTTTTGGCTTAAATTTGGCTAGTAGTGGAAAAATAGTATATACACCATGGTTGTGAAGTACATTTTGCCTTAGGCCATCTAGTGAAATGATGGTAAAAAAATAAAGCTATCGGTATTAATAAATGAAATTAAAATGCCTTATTGTTTTATGCAAGAAATCCTCATAAGTCGAGTGCTAGTTGCGTCTATACTCCAGGAAAGATGACCCGCAAATTATCATATTAAATTGTCGTTCTCTTTCATAATTATAGAAAATTTTGCAAACCAAAAAAATACCGTATAATTTCTGTAAATCATCAAAACTGTGATAATAAAGACGTCTAGCTAGATTAGTTAATCTAGCCGATAACTAGAGTTAAAATTAAAACTTGGAATAGTTTAGTTAATGACGAATAAAAAAGTTGTTATTTACGAAGGTAGAATTGAGGTATACACGTTGGTCATTTGCGTATAGCTAGATAGAAAAATTATTACTAGACGGCATACGATTTACAAAAGTAAGCTTTTAATCTGAAAATCTGTATATAGTACTAAGTTTACAGTGATTTTTTATTATATTTAATTACGCGTTTAAAACTGCACAAGTCAAGTACATTGTGCATGAGTCATTTGTCGGCATATCTATAAATAAAAACGCATCTTGTTATCAGCCTTACATACGCAATGGACATTTCAAAAATCAAAACGTTATTTCGTACGAGATGTTCAAACAATCGAATAAATTACACAATATTTAAGTCATTATTTACGTTTAATTGTGTAAAGTAAATACCAACTTTCTGTTAAACAACAAATGTGTTTAGTAGAGCAAAGCGTTTTCAGGTCCAGTTTTATTGAGCGTTGAAAAAGAAATGCTTTACAATTAATAATTACAATTTTCTCGTCTCCCCACCACTAATAATTAGTGGGATTCTACCGACCAACGGCATTGACCAACGTTACGGCTTCATGTTTTGCCTCCATCTTGTCTTACGAAACTTGACAAACATTACCGACATACGACATATTACTGATGGCAACTGAATAAAATCTATTTATAGTACAAAGGCATATTCTTATTTATAACTTATCGACTTATCAATTAAATTACTTGTTGTAGGTATTAAAGTTTTTTTATTTAAATAATTCATTTAAACCGTTAAAAAAATGCGTATTTTTAATTAAATCTAATCAATTTTATGGATGTAATTGGGTTATTAGGAACAAATTAAATAACGTTTTATGTTATAGCGTTCTTCCTGTCTGGAGAATTGATAGCGTACAAGGTTACGCGCATTCCTGAAGCAAATGCAAAGATGCATTTTTAATTGGAGTTGCAGTAAAAGTGCATAAACGTTATTTATCTAATACATGGTGCAAAAATGTCGTATGTGACAATAATTAATGTCAACGCCTCAACGGAATTTGACATAAGATAAATTAAAGAAATTCAAAATACCGTTGAGTAGTCTTTTGCAACTCTTGTTTTGAAGAAATTTAAGTTCCTGGTCCTCCCAAATTATATGATTTTCCAGGTTTTCGAGTTACCATACACTCCAGAACCACTGTTAATTGTGTAATACAAATTCCATTCTGGTACTGTTATAAAACAGTAACCCTCGTCTTCAAACATAAAAAATAGAAAAATGTTCTGACTTTTCTAAAAGAAATTACAATATTTCTCAAAATTATAAAAATCAACAAAACTTGTCGTAGCAACAATAACATATCAAACATAATTACTACGATCTAAATTTAACATATAATATAAATAATTCGGAACGAAACATTCCGCCGGCCAAAATTTCTCTTTTTAAAGAATTATTAGAAGTTACAATAGCTGTATCCTTTTCGCCTAGAAGTAAAGGAGCAAGTTTTGCAATGGGCCTAGTAATTTCTCCAAATTTAGTGGGAACTTGAGCAACTCTGGATATGGAATCTTTACCCGGAATTAATTTTACTACTCTACCCAATCTACAATCTGTTGGGGGTAGGATGATCATTAATGACTACAAGAGTACATTCTTTAATGCTCGAAGAATTTGTACACCATTTTTTCGTTTGTTGTAGTGTATTGAGGTAATTATCTTTCCAAAGCTTCCAGTAAGATTGGCGAAGCTTTTGAATAGCTTCCCAGTGAGACAAACGGTTTAAAGGAACAGTTGTGAAGTCATCCGAAGGCAAACACACAAGAGGTTCATTAACCAAGAAATGTCTTGGCTTTAGAACACTTAAATCCGAAGGGTCATAGGACATCGGATATAGTGGACGGGAATTAAGTATAAACTCTACTTCAGTAAGTAAAGTACTAGATTCTTCATATGTCAAAATCTGCTTACCAAGAGCACGATGTAGCAATTTTTTAGTAGATTTAATCCCAGCCTCCCAAAGGCCACCAAAATGAGGTGCACAAGGTGGGTTTAAAATGCCAATTGATACCATCAGATATCAAAGCATGAGCTACAAAATTATTATGATCCGATGAAATTAATAATTTCTTAAGTTCAATTAGGTTTCTATTAGCACCCACAAAATTTGTTCCGCAGTCACTGTACATATCCGGCACCCTACCTCTACGAGATATGTGAATCTTTTGAGGGAGCCGCTAAGAACGACTAATAGAAATAGAGTAAGGACCACCGTAGTCGACTCCCACATTTTGAAAATGGTTTAGATGGAGTAACACGGTGTGAAGGGCGGTCAGCCATTACCAGATTTCCAAAGATTGGATTATTACGGAAGCAATTAATGCATTTGCTCAACTGTAATCTAATTACACGTTTTGCTGAAATAATCCAAAACTTTTGTAATAAAATTGCCAACAAGCCTTGAGGACCAATATGCTTGTACTTTAAATGGTAATGATTAATGACCAATTTCGTTAAACTATGTTTCGACGGTAGCAAAAAGGTACTTTCTATCATAAGATAATTCTGATTGAGAAAGTCGGCCACCTACACGGATGCAACCGTTTTTATCGATAAAAAGCGAAAGGTTCTCAAACTCTTTAGGACAAACTTCTCTATCTTTCAATTGCTGAAGAACAATATGAAAACTGTCCGACTGAGCCAATTTTATAAGAGTAATCAAAGCAAGATCAAGGTAATATGTAGAAATTCCTTTACCTTGACAAGCCTTAGTAGGTACTTTCTTCCTAGCGTTATTAATAAAACGCAAACAACAAGCTATTATTTTCTGAAGTTTAGCGAAAGAAGAGTATTTCTCGAACCAATAGGAAGTAAATTTATTTTCCTAAAGAAGTAGTGACTTGGATTGTTCAAGATTCTCAGACTGACTGAGATGCGATGTAAAATCAGTAACAAATCTGACAGGCCAATTAATTTCGGATTCACACAACCATTTAGGACCCTCTAACCAATCTTTGTTCTGAGAAAAGCTTAAAAGAAAAGTTCCTCTAGAAGCAACGTCTGCTATGTCATTTGTTGTACGCACATGAGCCCAATATTTGGATGGTAAAACTTCTTGTATGTGCGTAACACGATTAGCAACAAATGTCTTCCATCTATATGGAGAGTTACTAATCCAGTACAATGCCACTAACGAATCTGTTAGCGCTAATATATGTACTGGTGGGTGTGGTAAAAAAACTAAACTTTTAGCAAGAAGTGTAAATAATAAATAACATCCACACAACTCTAGTCGAGCAATGAAATTCGTTTAAGTGGGGCAACCTTTGTTTTAGAATATAAAAGCCTAACTCTTACATTAGTTTTGTTCTCTGACCTAATATATATGCAGGAGAATATCCTTTTTCAGATGCGTCTGAAAAGCAAACAAGTCGAAAAGCTTTATTGATTATTACTTGACGTGGAATGGAAATGACTGGCATGACCTTGAGTTCTGACAAAAACTGTTGCCAGTCGTTCTCAATTTCCTTAGAAGGAGGTTCATCCCAATCTAATTTTGCTAACCACAGTAGCTGGATCAAATGTTTAAGCTTCATCGTCAAAGGAGAACAAAAACCAAGAGGATCAAACCACCGAGCGACCTCAGAAAGAATACGGCGCTTGGTGCAAGGTGCATTTTCAACTACATTAATTTCAAACAAGAATTCGTCTTTGCTGGTGACCATTTAATTCCTAACAATTTTATATTAGAAACAGATTTGAATATTCCAATCAATTGTCTAACAGTTTCATTAGCACTAGAAAGGTCGTCAACGCCGGTCAAAACATTGTCAACATACACATCATTTTTAGAATTTCAGAAGCCAAGGGATAAACATGTTCTTCATCCCGCGCGAGCTGCTGAATAGTTCGATTTGCCAAGTATGGAGATGAATCTACTCCAAAAGTTACGGCACGTAACTCATAAGCCTGTGGCGAGGAGTCGCCGTTGAATTTATAAAGTATACGCTGATATTTGCGATGTTCCTCTATTATTAGTATCTGCCTGAACATCTGCTTGATGTCAGTAGACAACAAAATCTTAAAAAACCGAATACGAAATAACAAACCACTAATGTCATGTTGTAAAGGAGGTCCTGCCGATATAACATCGTTTAACGAAACACCATTGGATGAACGTTTGGACGCATTAAACACAACACGAACAGAAGATGTGGCGGATTCAGGTCTAACAACAGCTAAATGTGGAATATAATAATTATTAGTGTTAGTAGGACAAGAAGAATCCACTTTTATCATATGACCTTGGTCAATATAATCCATCAAAGTGGCATCATAATCCTTCTGCAAACGTGGACTATTTTCCAAACGTCAAAGCAACGAAGTCAAACATGATTTGGCAATGTAATAAGAATGACCAAGCTTAGGAGGAAACTCCAGGTTGTCTCTATAACAGACAACTTAAATGCATGTGTAGTTGTTGGCTGAGAATTACAATCTATTTCTCCCAACACCAACCACTCAAAATGTAAATCTATTATTCAACAAACTTTTACCAAAGACATCCGCAGACAGGAGGAGGTTTATATTTCCTGGCTCACAGAGTCCAGGATCTGCAAGGTTTAACTGACAAATACAGTTGTACTTTGCAAGAGAAATTCTCTGATTAGGGGGTTTGATCCGTAATAGAATCAACTACAATAGCAGTAATTTCGAATGTGGGACCCGATTTTTCCGACAGGTTTAATTGAAACATGTACAAGACCTTTAGCCAAATTAACAGGTTGATTACCCAAAGAAATTATAGTTGTATTACACCGTTTAATGGTCAACTTCAATCTTTTGCACAAGCTTCAGTTATAAAACTGCTTTGACTTCCACAATCGAAAAGACTGCGTAATGTGTTATAAGTGCCAGTGCTGTCCAAAATGTCTACTTTGGCCGTGGCCAAAAGAATTGCAGTAGAAGTATTTGAACCTGAATGTAGTGACACTGTATTGTTGCTTGAGGTGGGTGATGTTTCAGTAACATTTCCACTGTCGAAATGCAACATGTCATTATGATGTTTAAAACAAATGGAGCAGCATATGTTAGATGGACACTTCCTAGTTGAATGTCCTGATTTAAAGCAACGTACACATAAATCGTGCTTTTTTATTAAATTATACCTTGACTTAGGATCTCTAGAAATGAATTCAGAACAAGTGCTCAATTCATGAGAGCCCTTGCAAATACAACATAAAACACTAGAAGCTAACAACGTAACCTTCTGTTTAGATTTAACAGGAGTTTGTGCCTTGTGTTGCTGTTTAAATGTTTGTTTCTGTACTGGAAACATATTTATGATCCCTATCTCCGACAAATGTTTCTAGGCTATCTACTTGATGACTCAAGAACCTTAACAAATCGGTATGAGTAGGAATCTGGTTTGAAACTAACGACAGTTCGTATAACTTACGAGTTTCAGAATCTAATTTATTAGCGAAAATAGATTCCAAAATAAAACCTGAACTTACATCATCATCTAAATTAATACCTAGTGCTTTTAAAGCTGAGATATTTTCTCTGAAAACATGCAACATTTGCTTGAGACCAGTGAATGATTGACTCAATAACTTAGGCAAATTAAAAAGATTCTGTATATGTACAGATCTTAAAATTCGTGGTTTGTAGTACTCCATCATGAAGTGTATTCCAAGCTACTCCGAAATTACTAGAAGTAACTGGAATGTGTTTTACTAATTCGAATGCTTCGTCTTTGAGTGAAGTCTTAAGATACTGAAAACGTTCAATATCTGAAATATCGTCTCTTTTAATTACTAATTCATTGAACAGTTGATAGAAAGTTAAAAAGAAGATTTGTCTCCATTAAATATAGGTAAATTTATCTTGGGTAAGGAAGGTTTACGAACATTGGGAATTGAAGAAACCGAAGATGCAGGAGATAACTGTCTAGAGGAACCAGAAGAATTGTTCTGATGCACCTCATCCGGAAAGAGACGGTTATAATGTAGTCTTAATTTGACAACAGTGTCTCTGACCTTTCGTGACAGAATTTCCTGATCTGAAACCTCAACATCATTTGCAGGAGATTGTTTCTTGCTCCGTAAGTTGGCAGTAATTTGTACCTGTAGGTTTCTGAACTCATCATAATATCCTTTTAAGTCTGGAAACAATAATTTAAGTTCACTCAAGCTTTCTTCAGAACTCTCTTTGCCAAATCAGAAAGGCAGTTAATTTCAGAAATAACATTATCTCTCTGTGCTTTGAGAAGTTCTAGTTTCGACGCCATAGCGAAGTCGTAAATAAATTACGAAAGCAAAATAGTTGGCACTAATCACAAAAAGATATGTGGTCAAAGAAAGCGAAAATGAACTGGGTCAATCACTAGATAAAGAACAAAAGTTTCCCTTTATCCGGCTCAAAGGACCAAAATGTTACGTCCACGGTTAGAAAACCAAAAGACATATAACTTAAATGAAAAAATTGTTAAAAAACTAATTTCACGGAATGAGATAAAATGGCTACGCAGACTTTAACAATTTTTAAAGTAAACACAATAATAAAATAAATTACCTTGCGGAGAACTGTGATGCGTTAAATCAAGATGGAATAGGAATTAATGAAAGATTATAACAGAATGAGACCTATTCCAACGAGGCCATCACACCCCTTCTCAGGTGGTCAAACATATAAACAAACATGTAAAACAAAATAACAATAAATAAAGCACGAATTTCAAAATATTAGTTCAATGGCGCACACGAAATGTTTAAAATAAATAAATTCAAAAACGTCGTATGTGACAATTAATTAATGTCAACGCCTCAACGGAATTTGACATAAGATAAATTAAAGAAATTCAAAATACCGTTGAGTAGTCCTTTGCAATTCTTGTTTTGAAGAAATTTAAGTTCCTGGTCCTCCCAAATTATATGATTTTCCAGGTTTTCGAGTTACCATACACTCCAGAACCACTGTTAATTGTGTAATACAAATTCCATTCTGGTACCAATAATTTAGTCATTTAATTTAACTAAACTAAAGAAAACAATTGATATTTTCTTGTATCAATGTATATTTTTATAACAATATTTGTTATAAAACAGTAACTCTCGTCTTCAAACATAAAAATTAGAAAAATGTTCTGACTTTTCTAAAAGAAATTACAAAATTTCTCAAAATTATAAAAATCAACAAAACTTGTCATGGCAACAATAACATATCAAACATAATTACTACGATCTAAAAAATAAAAAAAAAAAAATAATTATTTCGGAACAAAACTTCCGACAGAAAAAATTTTCTAAATTTTTTTTTTTTTATTAGAAGTTACAATAGCTGTATCCTTTTCGCCTACAGATCTAAATTTAACATATAATATAAATAATTCGGAACAAAAAAAATTTGTTTAATTAAATTGTTAATACGAAAGAACGATGATAATGGACAATAAAATAAAAAGTATCTTTAAGATAATTTACGCTTGGTATACAATATTCTTATTAAACTCAAGTGCGTTACCAATGTCACAGATGATGGTCAGAATAAAAATTAATAAAAACAATTTAAAAGTTGTGATTAAAAAACGTTTAGTTTGATATTTTGCAACTGTTTAAAATATAAAAAATACACATACATAAAAATAAGATTGAAATTGTTCTTGAAAATTAAAATGTATATGGCTAATAAAATCATATTTGCATAGCGTTGAAATCGTGAATGTGTCGTAAAAGTTTTTTATGTATTTTATTTACGCAACTGTTACATTCGGATTACATTTCAATAAATCTAAATATTTTGTATAAAGAAAAAAGTTTTCTTTTAAAATTTGAGTAAATTTTTGAATCGTGTCTTAAACCCAAATTTTATGTAACACTCACATAAATTATTACTTCGCATTATACATTTATCTTTGCATAATATACAAACACCATCAGCTCAATTCAATACCGAATACCCGAAAAGTGCATTTAACCATTAATTACTAAAAATATAAATATTAATATTTATCAACATATCCTGTGACAAATTTTGAGTTTAATCTATTCATTTTGCGCATAAATTAAAAGAAGAGCAACGGTGCATTACTAATCACTGAGTTGGTTTACATTTTCCTAAAATTGGACAGTGAATAATTTTATTCCATTTCATATGAATTATATAACTGTCGGAAATATTACCTACAATTTTCATTCGACTTTTGAATATTTTAAAACTGTAGCTGGAACTTTGAATCGTGATCAGAAATTGTAATATTTTCTATGATAAATCGGAGTACAGATTTTAAAGTGGTTTATATATTTTACTCAAAAATATAAAAGTGTATTATATTGCGCAAAATTTATTGACAAAAATGACAAGTATGATAAAACGTTTCTCATAAATTTTATAAACAGGGTATATAATGTTATTTTGCATAATGTATTGGATTTACATCAAGTAAAACAAATCGCGACATTTTTACTCAAATTACTACTCTAACTGTAAATAAATCAATCGATTTTTGTTGAATCTATTGATCAATATTCTATTATTTGCAATCAATTTTGTAAAATATAATAATTTAAAAGCAGACATTACTTGTAACATTTTAAATGATTAACGGAGAATTCAAAAACGGCAATGTATTGGAACATATTTTACTTTAAGTATCATAAAGAAAATCCTATTTTACTCAAAGCTTTTATTGGAAATGTTAAAAATAATGTGTATTTGTAATATAAAAAAATTAAAAATATGTTATACGATCGGCCATTTATCACTCTTTAGAAGTTTTAATGGATAAATTTAAAATATTGGTTTAAGGAGTAGTATCCAATCTTGTTATTTTTTATTGGTATGTAAAATACACCGTAAATTGATTGGTTCTAATTAATAAAAAAAACCAGGGCGCTGTCGTAATCACAACATTGATTTTCTCTCTAATTTTGGATGAAGGATAATAAAACTGTATTAAAGCCCACAATAAACTAATTGTAATTGGACAGATTAATTACTACGTGATTATTATCAGAGGGGAACGTCAATTAAATTTGCAAAAGATAACGGAAGCATATTCTGCCTTATTCAGCTAACTTGTATACTATATTTTCGAAACACTATCATTTTGTTTAGAAATTATTTTTTCAGGTATCTATTGTCTACTTTTGAAATTTTAAAAGATTGTATGAAAATCAAACAAAAATATACAGTATGTTTGGAAATTAAAAATATACCTACAAGTTTTGATTTAATACTACGCTTATTTGTTGTATACATAAATATAAAAAAATAAATCAATAAAGATCCTATTAAATGTTAACACGTAAATTTTTCTTTGCATTTTGAAGCATTAGATATGTTTAGAAATCTTTAAAATAGTATATTTTGATACTAGTTTTATAAGAAGCATTTTGAGCACGCACGGGTTTACGGCACGACGAGCGCAGCGAAGTTCGATAAAAGGCCTTATAAACGAGTATCACACAATGTTTTTTATAATTTGAAAAAAAATAAAATATATTTTGAAATCAAAAATTCATGTCGAAATTTTTTAATTTTGAGGTTGGCAATACAAACTGAACTTTGAATGTAAATTTATAACAGTATTTAAAATTCTCCCAGAAATTAACGAAATTGTGTTCAAACACCTAAGACCGTAGGCATTTCTTGTAATTCGGTTGCCATAAGTTCTTCCAAGTCAAATAAGAGCATCCCAACCTTAAAATGTTGTTTTCCTTGGGATTTAACTTACTTGGGCTTCAGTGTAGTTTCTACTAATTTTCCAGTTTATATTAGAATATAGAGTAAAATCAACAAATTTGAACATTAATTCTTTTATTAAATGGAACAACAGTAGTAGGTAAACAAAAATGCAGATATAATAAAAATGTTTTTAAACATCAATTTAAATATTGTAAATTAATTTTTTTCTTGTTTCTGTTATGTATGGTGGACCAAAAAATCTTTTAAAGGTTGTTACATTTTATGTTTATTGTAGAGTAAGTGTACGTTAAGTTGCATATTAGTTTGGTGAATGTTGGTTCATAAAATTCAAAAATGATTTCTTTTCAAGGAGGTCACATATTTGACCCGTACAATTTTTATCAGACGACAATTTTTAGCATAAAGGTCTTAAAGTTTTACAAAAGTAAGTAAACGTGTGAGTAAATGGTCTTTGGTGAGTTTATCAGTTGTTGTGATAATCAGTGATTTGATCGAAGACCAGAAGCCGGTTCAGTTTATCGAGTTCAAGAATTCTGAATCCACTGTATAGCTGCAGAATTTAAATGCTCCTCGCAAATGCTTTTTCTTAAAAAACCAAACTACATCTTTGGGGTAAGTAATACATTGTTACTTTGGTGTTTTATTAAAGCATTCAGTTTTAGTACTTATTTTTTTTTTTGTTAAAATTGGATTATTATTATCTATTTATTTTTTTTTGTGTTAATTGGGTTATTACTCTGGAAGAGTTAATTTTGTTGTTTATAAATGTAGTAGTTGTTTCTTGTTTTACCTGGTTTAGTAGTGGCCGTGAAGCACGTGGTGCTGACATATTGAAGACATACAAGTACGTACTACAAAATTTAAACTCCCGCCCCCACCAACTTAAGTTTTAGATTTAAATTTAGCTTACCATCGACCAAGAGTCGTTCCCAAAAACTGCATCTTTAGAATCATCCATGTCATCGAAAGACATACATAATGTGAGTTGCTAATAACGATCGCGCGGTAGCAATGCCAGCTACATGTTGGAATTGTAAGGCATCCGGACACTTAGCAAGATCTTGCAATAAAACTAAAACTATATTTTGTTAACGATGTGGGAAATTAATTGTTACGTCACGAACCTGCACATCGTGTTCGGGAAACGGACGAGGGAACCCTTAAAGGATTGTTCTGACGGTTCCCCTAGTCTAGTAGAATCGATTCATTTATTTGGAAAAATTCGTACAACCGAACTTGAAATGGCAAAAACCACAATCCTAATTCTTAATTTTATTCTCGCGCATGCGACTGGAGACAAACTTCCATTTCTTGAATGGATATTCTGAGTCATAAAGATAATGGCTTACTAGACTCTGATCTAATAAAACTGTAGTGGCAGAAAGATGGAACATTTTAAGGAAATTAAGATTCAAATTACGTCCTTCTCCTTTAACAACATGTATGGTAGCAAATTAACAAAAATGTACGATTCTTGGAAATGTATTAGTCCCGTTTAGAGTTTTAAAACGAATATGTACTATAGATGTCTTGGTGGTGCCGGAGTTGCATCACACCCTTATCCTTGGAATCAATTTTTAAATTGAGATGGGTATTGTTCCTAATCTTCGCCAAGGAAAATGGAGTTTTGCAGTCAACGACACGACGCCACAAGTCCATGCGATTTAAGCTAGCGACGTGTTAGATTTAAATCAACAAAAGCAATTAGACGACTTGACAGAATACTTTTTACAAAAATGAGTGATTGTATAGAATGTACCACCTTAGTTTCACATGAAATAATTACTGACGCTCCCCTAATAAAGCAGAGGTATAATCGTGTTTTGCAAGCTGTTCAAGCCAAAATTAATAAGAAATTAGAATACATAATAGAGCATGACATCGTCGAGAAATCAATCTCGCCCTGGAGTTCTCCTATTCTGTTAGTGCGAAAAAAAGACGGAAAATATCGTTTTTGCGTCGATTATCGTTGTTTAAATAAAGTAGTAAAAACAGACGCTTACCCAATTCCATATATTTCTGTAATTTTAGACCGGTTACGAGGTGCGTGATACCTGAGTTGACTCGACATTAAATCAGCCTATTGGCAAATACCAGTAGCAGCAAAATCTCGCGAATATACTGCTTTTACCATTCCCGGTCGTAAACTATATTAATTTAAACGTATGCCTTTTGGTCTCTCTAATAGTGCCGCGACTTGGCAACGGTTGATTGACGGCGTCTTAGGTCTAGAACTCGTCTCATTTTTTTTGTGTATCTTGACGACGTAATTATCGCCACTTCAACTTTTGATGAACATCTAGAAGTAATTAAAAAAGTGTTAAGAAAAATTACTGAAACCGGACTCACTCTTTCTAGAGAAAAATGTTAATTATGTCGTAAAGAACTTAGTTACCTTGGGTACGGTGTTAATTGTGAAGGACTTCATGTAGACCTTGACAAAATACGAGTGATTTTAGAAATTCAGTTCCTCGAAGTATTACGGACGTGAGAAAGATTGTCGGTACAGCTTCGTGGTATTTGTGATATTCCCAATTTTTTCACTATCATCGCACCTATGACAGCTTTGTTCCACCGATATGCCAAATGGAAATGGAAGGAAAACTGTAACCAATCAATTAATTTAATTAAAAAATCCTTAGTTTCTGCTTCGATACTAAGTTGCCCTGACTTCAATTTGCCGTTTATAGTTTAAACTGACGCCTCCGCATACGGAATTAGTGCTGTTCTGTCTCAGCAACATCCAGATGGGGAAAAAGTAATTTCTTGTTTGAGCCGCTCCCTAACAAGAACTGAGCGAAAATATTCTATAACAGAACGCGAATGCTTGGCGGTTACTTACGCAATTGAGAAGCTTCCGTGTTATCTAGAAGGATACCATTCACTAGTATAGTTAAACAATTTAAAAATCTACCAGTCGTTTGGCCCGTTAGGCAGTCCGTCTCCAGCAGTTTGATTTTAATCTCGTCTATCGCAGAGGAACCGAACATGTAGTGCCAGATTTGTTGTTCCGATCAGTACAGCAGGTCGATCCTGTCAAAATTGCAGACGACACTAGTAACACTCTAGATCTATCCTACTTGGAGAGTTACTAACTCTAAACTATATAAATACGTGCGCGTGCTTTACCCGGAACTCAGTAATGAGAAGGATTATTAGAAGTACTGTACCAAAAAGAGACCCAACAAAATATAATAATGCAGAATCATGACGGTTAAACTTCGGGCCATTGAGAAGTAAGAAAAACGTTTAAACGTATTAAAATTCTCTATTATTAGCTATAAATGCAAACCGATGTTACAAAGTACGTACGCAGTTGTGCCGTTTGTCAATCCCACAAACCTGAACAAAAATCTCCTCCTGGTCTCATAAGATACCGTTCACCTGTACATAAATCTTGGCCGTTTTTTAGAATAGATACAATTGGTCCTTTACCGCAAAGTTCTTAAATCTATAGTTATGTTCTAGTAGTAGTAGATTATTTTACTAAATTTCAGTTGTTTTTTCCCCTTCGTCAAGCAACTTCTGCAGCAATCATACGTCATTTGGAAAATGATGCGTTCTTACTCTATGGTGTTCCCTAGTTTTGATTTGCAATAATGGAACTCAATTTTGCATTTGGGAATTTCAAAAGTTGTCCGAGGGCTACCACACTCAGATTATGTATACAACCACATACTATTCTCAGGACAATCCTACTGAGCGGATTAATTGAGTCATAATTATAATGCTGTCCTCATATATCGCCAATGCTATACAAACGTCCGTTCATAAAACAATTGCAGTTACTCCTTTTTTCGCAAATTTTGGTAGAGAACATATAGTGGCCGGTTTTCAATATGCCCAGGCATCGGGACCGTTAGAATCGACTCTTGTTACTCCTCCAATTAAACTCAATAAAGTATTTGAAGATGTTTGTAAACGTCTCATTAACGCTCATAAACGTTCTACATCAAGGTATGATCTTCGTCGCAGGCCTTATGGATACCAAATGGGCAAATCTGTTTGGAAAAGAAATTATGTCCTTTCGGATAAAACAAAGCACTTTGCTGCAAAATTGGCTCCAGAATTTTCAGGGCCTTTCACAATTGTAAAGAAAATTTCCCCCCATTTACTTATGAACTTTCTGATGTGACAGGATTCAAAAGAGTATGGCATCTGAAAGATTTGAAACCCTATTCCTGACAGCATTAAAAATTTGTTTAGATAGTTTTTGATTATCGTATTAGTGTCGTTTATAATTTTATTATACGATTTAGGGTAGTAGAGATAAATATATAAAAATTATTTACGCTTTAAGCAATCCAATATTAGTAAACCTCTTTTGGGAAAGAGGGAAGTTGTTACATTTTATGTTTATTGTAAAGTAAGTGTACATTAAGTTGCATATTAGTTTGGTGAATGTTGGTTCATAGAATTCAAACATGATTTCTTTTCAAGGAGGTCACATATTTGACCCGTACAATTTTTATCAGACGACAATTTTTAGCATAAAGGTTTTAAATTTTTACAAAAGTAAGTAAGCATGTGAGTGAATGGTCTTTGGTGAGTTTATCAGTTGTTGTAATAATCAGTGATTTGATTAAAGACCAGAAGCTGGCTCAGTTTATCGAGTTCAAGAATTCTGAATCCACTGCATTGCTACAGGATTTAAATGCTCCACGTAAATGCTTTTTCTTAAAACCCAAACTACATCTTTGGGGTAAGTAATACATTGTTGCTTCGGTGTTTTATTAAAGCATTCGGTTTTAGTTTTTTTTTGTATTTCTTCTACTGCGTTTTCTTTGAAATTCAGTAAATTTGTTACAATTGTACGGTGCCGTTACATTAACAATATCTATATAGTGCCCTCGACAACGAATAGTATCAACATCTTTCGGTTTTTCATCTTATGCCACCACTGTAGTAAACAAACTGCCACCGGTTGTGCGTTACCGGGTACAGTGTCGTGACTTTTGAACCACCAACGGCTGGGATTGTCATATCGTTACATATCATTTGAATAAGAAAACAAACGTCAACGTGTTAAATTAATCATTTATTTTATCTAGTTTTAGTGTACTTATCAAAATTTATGTAATCATAATCTTTTTTTGTTTAGTGTGTTAAAGTTTTTATTTTGGATTGTGATCCAAAACGCAGTAGAAACAAGCTTGTTCCTTATTTATGTTTGCGCGTAGAACGTTTTGTACTTAATTTTTTTGTTAAAATTAAATTATTATTATCTATTTATCTTTTGTGTTAATTGGGTTATTACTCTAGAAGAGTTGATTTTGTTGTTTATAAATGTAGTAGATGATGTAGTTGTTTCTTATTTTATCTGGTTTAGTAGTGACTATGAAGCACATTTTTTTTGGTTTTTTTTTTGTTTGTTTTATAGAATCCAGAAATTCAAACTTCGTCTGGGTAATGCAAATTTTTTATTTTAATAATTTAGTTTTTAAAATTAGTGGCGCCCGCTTCAAGATAAAAAACGCTAGTTTGACGCTTCTTACCCCCTGCTACCGCTGAGTCACCGGTGAAGAAATCTTTTGCGTAATGAGAGTCTAATGTGACATTTTAACCTGAGGCTTAAAATCGGTGAGAATCCCAATTAATCGAAATGCCTGGCAACTCTAATCGCAATAAACATCAAACGTTGTGGTTGTTGCAAAAGAAATCTTCATAATGTGTTTGCTAAAATCATAAAAAAGGAGTTTTTCATTGTACTTAATTTGATTAGATTTGTATGATTTCAGAATCCGGTAAAAACGTATTGCAGTACGTTCGTATGTAGTATCATGTAATACATTGATAATTTGTTCGTTTAGTTTACGATCGTCACTGGAAATACAACATATGGATGTGTGGTGTTGAAACAAATGTAGAATACAAGGTGTTTCCTAAGTAATCTAAAATATTATATGAGGCGTTTCGTTACTCAATTTTAAGACGAAAAGTTTATATAAACATGTGTGATAAGTCTTGTCGTTAATGAGATACAGGGTGTTAAATTGTTTATAATAAATCAGCTCTGATTGTATTTGAAATTAATTTTTCCTGGTGACGCTACTGGTTTTCGAAAACATGCTTATTCTAAGTGGCCTTTGGAATAACGTTGACAACTGTGTCAAACCTAAAAACTAACGCAAACAACGAACAATAAATTGTTAATAATACGATCTTTTGTGTTAAGTTAACAACGATGCCTGTGTTTACTAATGCCGAAATGGCTAATATACACTTTTTGTATGGATTAGCGAATGGTAATGCCTTAGAGGCTAGACGTATTGCAATGAGCTTCCCCGGCTAGCTGATAGGAAGAGCAGGGAATCAGTGTAACAATCTGAATTTTATTAAGGTCTAGATAAGAGTTGGGCGCCAGGCATGATATGCCAAAAATAATATAAAAATTATTAAAACAAAGAAAAATAAGACCTTAATAAATTCCAGCACTGACTGGGGCACAAAATTGTCTCAAGCAATGACCAATAAAAATAACGTTTATTGCAAAAGATAAATAAATGAAGATATAATGTTGTAAACTTACATAGATAAAATTAAATTGTCAGAACGAATACCCGTGGTAATAAACGTACAAAAATTATGAATTTGTTTACGGTAATGAGCAGCAAGATCGAGCTACCTAATGATGTAATAGAAATAAAATAAATGATTAGAATATATTTGATATTTTGCTTAATATTACGCTGTTTATTTTTAAATATAAATCGGCCGACAATCTTGCACTCGGTTCCGTTATAATTCAATAGCGAAAGTGTTATCAACTATACTCGCATTAGCGCTATTGTAGCGAACGAGTGTTCCCTTGTAAGCAATATGATAACTTACTAGATAAACAAAACAGTATTAATTGCTGTTAGTAATTATTAAGCAAAACCAATCGTCATATTTAAGGCAGTCTGATCGTAATGAACATAAACAAACCCAACGAAAATTTGTAGCCAAATCTTGTTGCCCGAATAAAAAATTAAAAAAATTAAATAATTAAAACGCGGAAATTATCATGCGCAAACGTGAGTTAAACCAAGATATCATGTACTTATAATTAATATGTACTTACATTTACTTAAATTCAATCCGCACGGGTTTAACTCACGCCTGCACAACACCACGAGTACACGCTCTCCTCAGTCCGCAACTTTCCCAAAATTTTAACGAAAAGTGTACAGCGGCGTAGATATAAATTAAGTCCTAAATTATTAAATTACGGAACGGAACGTTACACTCCACCGTGTCCCGGTAAAAAAAACGAGTTGATTCTGAATTAAGCTAATAACAAAAAATTAAAACTACAATCACTGGGTTAAGCGTATAGTACTATTCTTCATCAGAATAGTTGAGATCTGGTTTGAGATCTTTAACATGCCATACCCCCAGATCTCGTTTATTGTTATCCGCTAGTTCATACACTAAATTAGATACTACTTTGGTAATCGTACAAGGAATATATTTAGGTGCAAATTTGGCAGTAAAGTAATTAATAGCATCCGACTGAGTATAATTTCTCTTCCAAACTTTATCACCCACTTTAAACGAAACCGAACGTTTCCTCAAATTATAATACTTTTTGATGCATTATAAGCTTTATGTAATCGTTCTTGAACATCAGCAAACAACTTATCAATACCTGACATATCTTCAATTCTTTTAAGTTTGTCCATATTAACAACTAAGTTATTTAAATTATCTTCTACTGGACCATAGAAATCACCCTGTAGAGGTATTTGTCTCGCAAACATAAGAAATGCTGGACTGTAACCAGTTGAATCATGTTTGGCTAACCGAATAGCTTGAACAATTTTTGAAATGTTTTCATCCCAATTTCTATGTGACTCGTGTAAATAAGAAGATATAGCGGTAATTAAAACCCGGTTCACACGTTCACTATGATTAATTTGGGGGTGGTAACGAGCATTCAACCAATGTTTTTGCACATTATAAGATGATAAAAATCTTTAAATTGTTTAGATGTAAACTGACTACCATTATCAGATAACAAAACTTGAGGAACGCCAAAGGTAAGAAATATTTGGTGTTCTAAAAGTTTTATAGCTACTGCGGAAGTAGCTTTGACACAAGGAAAAGCAAAATGTACTTTGTAAACCAGTCAACGGCAACAAACAAGTAACAATTGCCTTTTTAGAACGAGGAAGAGGGCCTAACCAATCTATACTCAACAATTGAAGAGGAAAGTTTATATGTTTGTAAGAACCCATTAATCCACTCCTTCCTTTATTCGGAGACTTTTGGGCACTACATGTATCGCATTTTCTTATAAAATTTATAACATCTTTCTTTATAAGAGGCCAATAATATAGTTCGGTAATACGAGACATTGTTTTTGAAATGCCTAGATGAGCAGCCGTAGGGTCACAGTGATATTGCTTTAAAATTTCTAACCGATTTGGCTTAGGCACCACTAATTTCCACTCTACTAAGTTACTGCATAAAATCAAATTGTTTTTACAATGCTTATACAACGCAGTTCCTTCTATTTTAAAATCAGGATATCTTTCTGGGTTATCTTTGACTTTTTGTAACAATTGTCGATAATAGTCATCAAATATCAATTCCTTAACAGATAAGAGATGTACACACGCAGGATCTCGAGACAAATAATCAGGTATAATCATTTGACTACCCGGTCTGTGACGAATTTCCAAATCGTATTGCGAAATTTTCATAGCCCAACGAGCAAGTCGACCAACTGGGTCTTTTAAATTATGAAGCCAAGCAAGACTAGCATGATCAGTGTACACTATGAAACGAGTACCTTCGACAAAGCATCGAAATTTTTCCAAGGCAAATAAGACAGATAAGAGTTCCCGTTCAGTGACGGTATACCTCCGTTCAGTTTTAGTAAGCGTTCGACTAGCGTACGCAACTGGATGGTGAAAACTATCTTGTTCTTGTAACAGAACGCAACCTATACCTAAATCACTGGCGTCACATTGAATTATAAAAGGCTTTGAGAAATTAGGACTCACTAGAATTGGAGCTGTTGTCAAACGTTCTTTTAATTTAGAAAACGCATTATCAGCCTCGCTATTCCATTGCACCGTCTGACCTTTTTTTCGATTCTTAATTAAATTGGAAATAGGAGCTGTTAAAGTTGAACAATCTTTAATAAACCGACGATAAAATGAAATTAAACCCAAAAATTTTCGGATTTGAGTAGTCGTTTTTGGTGTTTCAAAACTATTTACAGCGTTTACTAATTCCTTGTCTGTACGAAGACCCTTTTGATCAATTACAAAGCCTAAAAACTTTAAAGAAGGTCTACAAAACTGACATTTGTCCAAATTTACGACTAATCCGGCAAATTTCAATTTTTTGCAACAGTAGTTAAAATTTCTAAATGTAATTCAAATGTGGGAGTAACAACAATAATGTCATCTAGGTAACTAAATACACAATGATTTATTTCTTCACTAATGATCATATCCATTAATCGCTGTAAGGTAGCAGGTGCATTTGTCAACCCAAATGGCATAGTGACAAATTCAAATAAACCTCTTCCATGAATTGCAAAAGCAGTTTTGGGTCGAGACGATACAGATAAAGGAATATTCCAAAATGCTTTCTTTAAATCAATGGTCGAGAGGAATCTAGCTTCTTGCAATCTACTTAGAATAGTATCTATAAGCGGCAATGGGTATGAATCGCGAATACTTATTTTGTTTAATGCCCTCCCGTCAAAACAAGCTCTATATGAGCCGTCTTTTTTCTTTACTAGAAGCATCGGGCTACGATAAGGTGAAGTAGAGGGTTGTATCACGCCTAATTCTAACATTTCATCAATTTCCCGATATAATTGTTTTTGTAAGGTAGGACTCAAGGGATATTGTCTTATTCGAAATGGATTGTTGTTTGTAAGTTCGATATGATGTTCAATTAAGTTTGTTTTGCCTATCTTAGGAGACGACAATTCATTAAATAAAGAAACAACATTGGAAAGTTTGTCCCTTTGCTCAGACGAAAGTTCTGTATAACCTTGAATTGCATTAATCTCTTGTTTGTAAGATAAATTGTCAGTTACAAGGGAAGAAATGGAGGAAAAGTTAATGTTTAGTTTAAATTCCTTACAAAAATCTACACCCAAAATTAATGGATGTTTAATGGTTGGTATTACAGCAAACTCGAAGGTTGAATTGACATTGTTGATGAGGATAGGTAAGCTTACAACACCTAAAACAACTTGAGGTAAACCATCTGCAGTTGTAACTACACAGTGGTGGTTCGTATTCGTTAAAGATAATTTGTATTTTTCGAGAAGATAATATGCGGAGTTACCAATAACACTTAAATTTGAACCTGTGTCAATCAGTCCACATAATGTATCGTCAAACACTTTCAAATTAAGGTACAAACGATTATCATTGACTTTGGTAGAGATAACGGGAGAAACTTGTAAATAACTATCGGAGATTTCCGGTAAATCATGTATTACGTGATGGGCAGATTTGTAAAATTGTTTAACCTTCTCAAGCCACAATTTCCAATCGTTATTGGAACTATTAGAAAACGTCATCAGAGAGACTTGTTTTGAAGATTCGGACTTATTTATTTGTACAGATGGATTATTGGAACGATTGGGTTTTGCCTTATCGTTGCGTTCGGTATTGCATTTTGCATTACACTCTCTACATGTAGATTTTGTGACGTTTTGTTCACCACAACCAAAACAAAAACGTGTCTAGGAAATGAACAATCTGGGTAAGAATGTCCCGATTGTTTGCAATTCCAACAACTAACTGCTGATAGTTGGTTGAATGAAGTAGGTTTTAATAATGTGCGTTTTTCTTTATAAAGAGAAAAATTATTAGAATTTTGTTCAATACGACTTTTGAATTCTTCAATTTTTCGGCATAAGGAATTTAATTGTTCAATAGAAACCACATCATGAGTTGCTAAGTGATCAAGAAAATATGGTTGTAAATTAAAAAGAATATTTTCCAAACGTGTTTTTTCGTCTGGATATATGGATAACCGAGAAAATAAAGTTTCCATAGTGGCAATAAATAAACTGCATTTTTCTGAAGGCAACTGTTTTCGAGACCGGATTTGATTCCAAAGATCAAAATCTAGAAAAGAGGGAAGAAATTCCTTTTTCAAAGCTGCGACTAATTCATCCCACGAAGTGACTTTAGAGCGAATTGAACGAAACCACAATAAAGCGTCATTATTAAAAAGATCCACCGCTGAGCGAAAAAGATCTTCTTTAGAACAATTGCGGGCTTGACGTAATTCTTCCACTTTATCTAAAAATTCGTAAACTAATTTTGGTTGTGAAATTCCTTCAAATTTTATGTTCCATTTATAAACTGGCACACAACGAGAAGTAACTGTTTCAGAAAAATCAACTGATTTAGAAGTGATAGGAGTAGATGTTTTAGGAGGTGGTTCAACAATCGTATTAATTTTTTCTGCAAAATCTCCTTCTATCAATAAAGCTTCTCCTTCTAATTTTTGTTTAACCTCTAAATTAATATTTGTATCCGGATCAAGTCTTTCAATACGATTTGAAACATGATTGAGACGAGTCTCAATTCTTTTTGATGAAGCACCTACGTCACCTGACATACAGCTAATTAACTCGCGAATTTCTTTAAGAGATGTTTTAATTTCTTTTACTCCATTATCAAATTCGTACGTGTCAGAAATTGTACATAAACTACGATTATGACGTTCTCGATTAAATAAACCTCGTAAAATTTTTCTTTTACTATCAACATCACCTGTTGGAGTAATTCCCCTAATCGAAATTTCATAATCAAGTTCAAAAACTTTGAGGTAGTTCGGTTCCATAGTTAGTGATAAAATTCGAAACAATCCCAAAACAAATTAAATTGCCAATTTTGTTTACAACAGATAAATAAACTTTGAAAAATAATTATTGATTAATGAGACGACGTATGTGCTAAACGGGCCCCACGTTGGGCGCCAATGCTATGAGCTTCCCGGCTAGCTGATAGGAAGAGCAGGGAATCAGTGTAACAATCTGAATTTTATTAAGGTCTAGATAAGAGTTGGGCGCCAGGCATGATATGCCAAAAATAATATAAAAATTATTAAAAACAAAGAAAAATAAGACCTTAATAAATTCCAGCACTGACTGGGGCACAAAATTGTCTCAAGCAATGACCAATAAAAATAACGTTTATTGCAAAAGATAAATAAATGAAGATATAATGTTGTAAACTTACATAGATAAAATTAAATTGTCAGAACGAATACCCGTGGTAATAAACGTACAAAAATTATGAATTTGTTTACGGTAATGAGCAGCAAGATCGAGCTACCTAATGATGTAATAGAAATAAAATAAATGATTAGAATATATTTGATATTTTGCTTAATATTACGCTGTTTATTTTTAAATATAAATCGGCCGACAATCTTGCACTCGGTTCCGTTATAATTCAATAGCGAAAGTGTTATCAACTATACTTGCATTAGCGCTATTGTAGCGAACGAGTGTTCCCTTGTAAGCAATATGATAACTTACTAGATAAACAAAACAGTATTAATTGCTGTTAGTAATTATTAAGCAAAACCAATCGTCATATTTAAGGCAGTCTGATCGTAATGAACATAAACAAACCCAACGAAAATTTGTAGCCAAATCTTGTTGCCCGAATAAA
This sequence comes from Abscondita cerata, assembly GCA_030710515.1. NCBI lineage: Eukaryota > Metazoa > Arthropoda > Insecta > Coleoptera > Lampyridae > Abscondita > Abscondita cerata. The sequence goes on along the minus strand of JALBCR010000866.1, from coordinate 101,481 downwards.
AAATTAAAAAAATTAAATAATTAAAACGCGGAAATTATCATGCGCAAACGTGAGTTAAACCAAGATATCATGTACTTATAATTAATATGTACTTACATTTACTTAAATTCAATCCGCACGGGTTTAACTCACGCCTGCACAACACCACGAGTACACGCTCTCTCCTCAGTCCGCAACTTTCCCAAAATTTTAACGAAAAGTGTACAGCGGCGTAGATATAAATTAAGTCCTAAATTATTAAATTACGGAACGGAACGTTACACTATGTATGCCCAGCGTTATCCTAATAATCGTTTACCATGTTCAGATACGTTTACTAAGCTACATATTCGTTTACAAGAAACTGGAACTTTTGCCAAATCAAAGAATATTATTGGACGACCCAGAACTGTGAAAACTCCACAATTGGAAAACCAGATTCTTCAAGTGATTGATCAACATCCAGAAACGAGTACCAGAAAAATTGCTGATGAACTAAATGTTGGTGACAGAACTGTTTGGAAAATTTTAAAAGATATCTTATTGTATCCATATCACGTTCAACGTGTACAACATTTGCTACCTACTGACTATCCGCTTCGCATACAGTATTGCCAATGGATTTTAAATAAAATAGCAAACAATCCCAATTTTGCTGCCGATATTCTGTTTACGGATGAAGCCAACTTTTCAAAACATGGCATTATGAATTTTCATAATGACCACATATGGGCAGATGTAAATCCACATGCCATAATTGTAAAACGATTTCAACAAACATTTTCGGTCAATGTTTGGCTTGGCATCATCGAAGATTATTTAATAGGACCATTTTTCCTTCCTGCACGGTTGACCGGTGAGACATACCTTCATTTTCTAGAAAATGAACTTACAGTTCTTTTAGAAGATGTACCTCTTATTATTAGAAGGCGCATGTGGTTTATGCATGATGGAGCTCCTCCACATTTTTCAGTGATTGTTCGCGAGTTTTTAAATAACGTTTTTCTAGACCATTGGATCGGACGAGGATCTCCACACTCGTGGCCCCCTAGATCACCGGGACATAATCCTCTGGATTTTTGTGTGTGGGGATATTTAAAATCGCTAATTTACACAACCTCGATATTAAACGTACAAGATCTTCAAAATCGTATCATACAAGGCTGTAATGTTATTCGTAAGAATCCTGGTATCTTCGAACGTATTCGGCAATCAATTAGACATCGAGCAGATGCTTGCATTTTAGCTGCAGGTGGACAATTTGAACACATGCTCTGAAATATACTATTTTTCCTTTATGTTTAACACATGTTGCTTTTAATAAAATAATAAAACACCCTGTATCTCATTAACGACAAGACTTATTACACATGTTTATATGAACTTTTCGTCTTAAAATTTAGTGACGAAGCGCCCCATATAATATTTTAGATTACTTAGGAAACACCTTGTATAAGTTTCCATTAAACCATCCATACATCAGTAGAATTCGCAACTTGAAATGCATGTGTGTTTTTTGCGTAATGTAATACAATATCAAATGGTTTCCTATAAAAAGCATTGATAAAATATCAAAATATAATTAGAATTTAATTTGCCACTTACTTTTCTCACTAACCAATCTCTTTAAATCGATTACAAACATAACTTTGTATCAATCACCTGCATTAAGTGTTTTCTATGTCCAGGCGTCTTTCTATCAATTATCAAAATCAATGGAAGTACAATATAACAAAATACGCAATGTTGAAAAATTATAAACAGGCAACTTTGTGCAAATAATGTAAATTATGTAGTTGGTTTGTAAACATTGACGATTTGATTTGACAAATCAACTCTACCAACCAGAAAAAAAAAGCGTGCTATAATGTTAACGCTATGGCTCATTATAGAACGCTTTTCTGTATCGTAATAGAAATGTTATACTCAGTAATTATACCACCTAGACTACTGCGGTTTTCACTGTAATGTAAAGAATATAATATCTGTATACGGGTCAGTTAAAAATAATAATAAAATATATTAAATAACATTTTTTTAAATCCAATAGCTGCTTGTAGCTAGTACTGCCAAACTGCCCCGCAATGTCTACTTTACGTTATGATTATATCCAAATCAATCTTGGCAACGTCAAACATTCTTCTGATCACAAGAATAAAAATTTCTAGTAGCTGAAGAGAACATTGACTGCGTCGAAGTAAGATAATGAGACGGTCAACAAAGAAGGAGAACCAAAATAAAAAGAAAAAGCCTGAAAGCAATGTATGTATCAAAATTTGAACGCCTACTATCAGAATTCTTTACCTGCATAAATTTAGGCAAAAGGTCCACAAATGTTTTCTTGTATGGGAGTACTCGAGTATCAATTTAAGTTGTCCCTCACTGGATGTTGTCTATTTTAAGAAAACCGACCCCAAAAATTCTCGATGACACCTGAATAACCGCCAAAACACAACGAGGCTTTTCGTTGAGCAACAATGCCGTCACCCACAAGAAGAATCAATTACGGAAACGGAAATTGGTTATCAATTAGGAAATAAAATTCTTGAATCGATTACCAATCTAAAATCAGAATGGCGCGAGAAGTTTTTGAAATTTTTCGACTGCAAGCATATTTGCACCTTAGAATGAAAAGTTGCCTATTTGAGTAGATTACTAATGGATCTAATTTTGTTTTTCGACCAAAATTGCATTGTTAACGTTACAGAGGCCCTTAATCATTGCAGGATTAATTATGTGTTTGATAGCTACACCGAAACATTTGTTAAAGAAGAAGAGCATAAGAGAAAAAAAAAGTTAGAACTACTTGTTTTAACATCAGTAACATCAAATACTCGAATTCCAGTTCCAATAAAAAGGTTTTTTTTTTTAAATTTTAACCAAAAGGAATCAATAGAAAAACTAAGCAAAAAATGTTTTATATTTTTTTATTCAAAACTAAAGGTATCAGTTTTTCACTTATAATTGCACGTGAGATTTGTATTTTGCCAAATAAATTTGTGTTGTTTAATGACTATTTTTTCGTCTTAATTTCCACCAATCAGAAACGCGTAATTTTTAATTACAAATGGTTTCTAGATGGAAAAACTGTATAACAGCAGCTGTCAGCAGTTTTTTTAGTATACCCTCGACAAAATTTGACAGTTGTCACCAAAAATTACAATACTCCTAATGTGTACTAAAATTCCAATTTATATTTTAATTGTACCATAAATAATTAAGTTTGTAGTATTTTGTGATTAAATAAATTACCCGTTTTTCAGTTTTCAAATGAATACCTATACATAATGCATGCAGAATAATCTGTTACTCATGAAATACTCTTGTCAAATGCCATTCGGGCATCTAATTTTTTCTGTGAAAAAAATCGAAACACACAATGCAAATTAATATTTTTTAATAAAAAGCATTCGTGCAAGTGCAAAATTCCTCGTCTTTGATTCGGATTTTTGTTGCCACCAGCACTTGTTTTTTCGATTTTTTTCGTATTAATTAGATGCCCTTATGATATTACTTACAAAAATCTGTTGTCTAGCAATTTGACGAGAGGAACTGTCAAGTATTAAACGCGACAACGAAGATGAAGCGTTTTTAGGTTGACAGTTTTTCGAGTTAAATTGTTAAAGAAAACAGATTTGAATTTAAACAACACCAATTTACTCACTAAAATACAAACCTTGAGTGTAATTCGGCAGGACAATTTAATAAATAAGAAATCTAGGAACGCATTAATGCAAGACTTTATATGTGAAACTCAAAACGTTTTTACTTAAACCTTTATACAATGCTTAAACGTACACCGGTTTTTTATTATGTTGGAGATCTACAGTTCATCGCTTTTGTAGTAGATGTTAAAGCTTGTACTTTTGCCAACCAAATTGATAGAATAGGTTCTTCTTTCAAAAGGGAATTGGTGCAAGAAATACTCTGTCCAATAGTTTAGCATTTGGTTTGAGACCCCTTCTGGGTAGAGGTGAAGTACAAAAAACCAACTCAAATATTTGATTGCCGACGTTTTGCTCTCTATGTAAGAGCTTTATTAAGATCATCCAGAAGGGATCTCAGACCAAATAATAAACTATTAATTTAAAAGACTTTGAAGGAAACCTTACCTGTACTCTGTTCAATGTTATAGAAGTTTCTCTTTTTTCCATCAACTTATCAAATAAGCGTACTGGGCAAATATCTTCCTCTAAAATATTATGCGTAAGCCATTTGCTGTCACATAATTTATTGTCATTATTCTCTGAGTACTTATACGACTGACTGTAATTAATATATTTATCTGTGATAACATATATGTAGGTACTTACGTTGTGCCTTCGTTAGTTTAAATTATATTGTTGGTCTTGGTATATCACGATGTATAATAGTGTACGATACTTGTCAGAATACATTCTCTAGCGTTTCTTTTAAGAGTTTGTGTGTTATGCTTTTCTTAAAACCTACGACTTAGGGGATATCTCACTAGGTCTTTGTAGGTGGTGCCTATTGTCGCATTAGGCTTTGGGTACTTTACTTCTTAAGTAGTATTTAGTCATTTTATTCATATTTGAATATCGACACATCAAACTTTAGCATTTACTATGTATGTATGTATTTGTTTGTTATTTAAAAATTAACAAAAGATTCGGTCTTAAATATTCACCCAAATTAATATAAACCTTAAACTTAAAATTACACCTCACAAATTAAATATTAACCTTCTTCCATTTCCTCCGATCGTTTCCTCTTATCAATCACTTCTTTCAACCAGTCCTCACCTCCGCCATCCTCTCTTAGAATCTCTTCTCTTTTCCTTCTTTCTTCCTTTATCTCCAGACACTTCTTTAACATGTGATTTACATTCTCCCACCCTTCTCCACACAGTCTACATTTCCTCTTTTCATCTTCTATCCAATATGTATTTTTCCTCTCCTCGTTACCGCATCTAAACCTATAATTCTTTTCGTTTTTATACTTTATCTCCCAACCTGGTATTTGGTTTTATTTCCGTTATTATCTCCTTATATCCTTCATTATATTTCCCTCTTTTTATTTTTCCCCTCCTTTCCTGTATTTTTGTATCCTTGCCTTTTTCACTATTTCATCTTCCATATTCCACCTCCATGTCCTTATCCTCTCCACCTCATCCACTGAATACCTTCCGCTTTTATAGGACATTTTCCTCTCTTCCTGCCCGTATCCTATTTTGTTTCTCTTTACCTATTTTCAACACTCACTTAATATTTTATTTTCACACTTTCATTCTTTCTTCATATCTCATCGCTATCTTTCCCGCATATATCCTTATTTTTTCTATTTGTGCTTCTTTTCGAATTATGTAGCCCGGTGTCTCTCTGTCTAACCCTATAGTCCACTTTCAATATTTTTCTTGAACTTTTTCCAACTTTTCCCACTCCTTCCTTCCCCATACCTCAGCCCCATAAACCATTATGCTCTTTACCAATTTTTCAAATAACCATCTCCTTTTCTCTATGTTGCTTCCAAATACTCTTTCCCCCAGTCCCCACACTTGCCCAACGACCCTGTTTTCTTTTTCGCCAATTCTCTAACATGTCCCAGATCTTTGTTGTCGTACCTCAGGTTATACCCTAAATATTTTTACTCATCCACACATTCTACTATTTCTTCCCCCATTCCATTCTACCTTTTATTTCTCCCTCTTTTTTAAGTATCATTTGTCTTTGTCTATTTGTGTTCACTTTTAGCTTTTTTCTATCTACATATTTATTTATCACTTTCATTGCTCCCTTCATTTCACTCTCTTTATTCGCCACCACTACAATGCCATCCGCGTACGCCAGCACCCAAACTTTTTTTGCTCAATTACTACCCCCCCTCTTTGATGTTTTCTCATTTCTTCTTCGAAATCCCATATATACAAAGAAAACAAACTTGGACTTAAAGAGCATCTCTGCCTCAACCCTTTAGTCGTCCAAAACGTCTCCCCCAATTTATCATCTCTTCTTGTTGTATTCCTTGTGTTTTTGTATATTTCAGTTAATGCGTTGTAAACGTGCACCTTTTGTATTGAGCACCACCGACGAATTTTTATATGCACGCGAGTAGCTTCAATTGCAGAAAAAATGCCCAGGGTCGCCTTTGAAAGGTCTATTTACACAATATTTACAAGATTAGGATTTTATATATACACACGGAATTTGATTATAATACAATTTAGTTCGAAACGGCGGCAGTGGAGACACAGCCACTCACTAAAATGGTATTGACAGTGCAGTACGATCGGCGTTGTAATTTTTACGTGTTTACGCAACGGAAGGTCTGGTTAACCCCCTGGCTCGGATGGCGGGTGCTGGCTGCGTCGAGACCTGGTGGTATTGTTTCACTAAAACAGGTAAGTGTGTATTAGTTTTTTGGTGGCGGTCGTTCACGCTCGCTTTTGAAGGTTATTGAATAACACAAATGTCTACGGCTCTCGCTTGATTTAGCATACACCCCGGCTTTTATTATTGCGGCTTACGGCTTGGCAACCGACGAAAGTCCGTCTCAAGGTGCCCCGGATGCCTAGTGGTTGTATTCATACGATGTTGTTTGGCGACCAAGCCGAGTACTGACGCGAAGCGTGATGCTCGGCGCTGACGACGGCTTAGCGGCAGTGGTACTTCACCTAGGGCCACGGCTATCAGTAAGCTGGCTACGAAGTGCTATTGAAGGGATTAGCTACCCTCTAGGGGTCGATAATACACAGAGGCTTGTCTTGAACGGAACGGTGTTGGAGGAACGCAATTGCTACCGAGGGTTTTCAGCCACAGTGCTTTGGATGTAGGGTAAGTAGTTGTCGGTTATGCGGGTTATTAACGGTGGTTCTTTTAGGAGCTTGCCTAAACACGCACCGAATCTAATCAGCGGATGCAGAGGACTTAGAGTTAGTGTTTTGCCTAAGCACGCACCGAATCCAATCAGCGGATGCAGAGGACTTAAAGTTAGTATCTGCCTAAGCACGCACCGAATCCAATCAGCGGATGCAGAGGACTTAGTGTTAGTTGCGGATATCTTTAGGCGGTTTTAGATACGGAATTCCGCACTAATGCGGACGGATAATCGGATTAGAAGTCTGGTTAGGAAGTCTAATTCAAGAGTCGGACTCAGAAGTAAAAGTAAAAGTCGGACTCAGAGGTTGAAGTAGTAGAAGTATTAGAACTATAAGTTGTGCCTTTTGGGGCACTGCGCTCGCGGTTATATAAGCGGTTTTATCGCAATCGGAAGAGTGGGCAACGGTTGCATGGAGGAAATTATAAGTGGGCCGGTGCGCACGACGTCTATGGACGATGTAAATTGTATACCGTGTGATAATTCTTTTAACGTCTCCCATAAGTATTCCCTACTGCTGCCTTCAGATCCAGAAAAATTGTTTACACTTTCCCCCCTTCTTCCCTAACTTCTTATTTATTTATTCCCTTAGTATATATATAGTGTCTACTGCTTTCCTCCCTTTCCTAAAACCCGTCTGCCATTCTCCAATCAATATCTCTTCCTTTATCACTTTATCCACTCTTCTTCTCAATATTTCTACGTATATCTTGTACCGGACATATTACCACTTTTTTCCATGTCCTTGGAATTCCTTCCCCACTCTAAATTCTGTTTATTAACTTTCTCACCTTCCTCATCCTTTCCCCCGTAAATTTCTATTGTTCTTCTTGACTTCCGTCTGTTCCTTCTGCTTTCCCTCTCTTTATCTTTTTATCGCATCCTCCACTTCTTCTATCGTTATCTCCCCCTCTCTTGCTTTCTATCTTATCTTCCCTATTTCCTTATCCCGTTGCATTTTTTCTTCCCTCCTAATAGTTCCATACAATGTGCTAGCCAATTTTTTTGATTTACCTTTTTGTTCGTACTCTTCCCTTTCTCTTTCTATTTATTTATAAATTTCCATATATCCCCCTCATTTTTAATTCCCTTTACTTCTTCCTCTACTTTCTTTTTATATTCCTCTATACCTATGTACCCCTTTTCCAACTCCTCCTTCCTCTTCTTACATTCTTTTGAAATCTTCACATTCTTTATTCCACCACTTCTTTTTCTTCCGGTACCATTTTTGACTATTTTGAACCTTTTTTTCCACTTTAATATCCATTTTTTACTAATTTTTCTAATTCTTTGTCTATGTCATCACACGTTTCAACTTCTTCCTCTATCCTAGTTCTGTATCTTTCTATAGTTTCTTCTGTCCATATTTTTTAAATCTCTATTCATCCTTTTCTTCTTTCACTACTCTTTGCACTTCATCACTTATAAACACCTCTAGAGGTTGATGATCCAAATCCTCTTGATCTCCTATTATCAATTTTTCTATATTCTTTACACATTCCACGTTCACTAGCACTAGTCAATTACCGATTCACCCCTTTTGCTCATAAATGTGTAATCTCCTTTTTCGCTTTCTTTCATGTTCCTATTTAAAATTGTCCATCCTCTTTTCTCGCACATCTCTATTAGTTTTCTTCCTTGCCCGTTAATTTTCTTATCCATTGATATTCTTCTTACCTCCTCCCATTTACCATTTTCCTCTTCCTCTCCTATCGTTCCATTAAAATCTACTCCTATTAATATCTTTTTCTTCTCTTTCTTCTACCATCTCTTCTATTTTTTTCTTGTTTCTCCCATTTCCTTTCCATATATTGTTATTATCGTATATTCCTCACCTTGCCCTATTTTTATACCTCTTCATTACGCCTTGCATTTGCTTCCCTTCCTTGTCCTTTTCATTCACCCATTCTCTCCTCACACCCGTTATTATCCCACCACTCGCTCTCCCTTTTTTCTTCTTCCTCTCTGCAATTACGTTTACTATATACACTTATATTTAATTATAACCAAATTTTTAGTCTTAGAGCTTGTCTATTTTGTTGTCTTTGTTCTTCTTGTTGTTATTATGTTCTATGTATTCAAGGCTATTGCACTGAAATATACTTACTTACTTTATAAACTGAGAGGAGTCTATAAAATTTAAACACCTACATATTAATGTAATTTTTATTATTATTATTATTTATGTGATAATGGTAAGTAAAATTTTATATTTTAAATATATCTCACAAATAATTTAAATCGTTTGTATTTCTAATGAATTTCAATTGCAAGTTATTTACTAATGAATTTTTAATTTAATAAATGTCAGTCTTATAAATTATTCACAAAAACATTGTGAAATTTGAAGTTATTTGCTTCTTTTATTTAGTATTTAAGAAAATGAAAAACAATTTTGTTTAGTTATTTAATTAACAATTACATATTCTATTACGACTACCAAATAAACGTAACAAATTAATGGCGTCGATATAATTCTACTTTAAACAAAGTTGATGAGACAAAGCGGAAGAACATAAAAGAGATCTCCATCAATTACGTGCATGACGAAAATGAGCGGAAATGGTGATTGAATAAAAGTTCATTAAAGCGAAGGAATGGAAATATTTCTGAAAGATTTAATTTCTACTTATTAGTTTAGGTTGTGGGTTTTCATTGATTTTTTTTTAAATACGTAATAGTAATAAAATCAAAAGATAATTGCCTTTTAATTGTAAATATTCTTTAATTCAGGAAGTATTTAATGCAAAGAAATTAATTATGTAGTCAAGAAAGCAATATAATAGATGAATGAACTAAACAACGTTGAAACTACTGATAAAGCGAATAGAAACATGTTAACAATATATATAAAGTAATTGTACGTTAAGAGTACCTACATAGAATTGATGGGACTTTTGAATGCAATTTGTTTAGTACATTGTTACACTTTAGTTACGGTAACAAAAGTCAATTTGAGTGAACGAACGTTTGGAACCACCCTTATCCGTTTAAACGTATTCTGCGGTAATTTCTATCCATGCAAAAGGGCGTGGAAATGAAAGAACAAGGACTGGAATTAACGTAAGCTTAGAAAAGACATGTATAAAGTGTAAAGGGATTAAGTAACGTATACATTATATACTAAAAAGAACTTTTACTTTACTGCAGCTAATTAATGAGTTAAATGGCAATAAATATAAATAACTATTTCAGTATAATGAGAAAAGAGAAAAGGGCAGACTAAGTATTTTACGACAAACCTTTATTAGAAGCTTATTGTAACAGATTCTGGAAAAACAACTTTTTTTTTTATGATGTGTAAATTAACAATTATTGTAAATTTTTAATTTTGTAAATAAAGAAAGGATTCTATATCTACAAAAATACAGAAATATACAGATTTATAGGAACCGTCCATAAAGATTATGATTCCACCTAACGGTTAATTTCTCAAACTTTATGAGGGAAGTCAATTAGTTCAAAAAATGTCAGTTACAGCATTTATAAGTTTTAATTAAATTAATAAGAAAATTATTTAAACTGACGTAAAAAATAACCTGTTGTATTCGAGGCTGTTCAATTATTCCGCGGGGTAATCTTGGAATTGATGCAATAGTAGACTTTTATCGTTTTGCGTAGAGAACATTTAACGTACGTTTGTTTTAGTAATACTGTGTGTCTTTTATCTATTTATTATAAAAATTTTAATAAGGTTTTTGTTCGATTATTTACGAGGATGTATTGATATCTAGTTAGCCTAGACCAGTTCCTTGAATAAACAAAATATTGCGTTGCCATAGCAACGAACAATAATTTATTAGAAGTGTCAGTGTAAAGTTTGACGTCAAAAAAGTAAACCAAAGTCACGCAATAAATTAAATGAAAAAGATGTCCACCGAAATTGTGAAAATCGAAAAATTGGAGTATCGAGCCATCATCAAGTACCTGTATTTAAAAGGGTTAAGAGGTAAGCAGATTTACGAAGATATGCTTAATACCCTTGGTGATCAATGTCCTTCGTATGCGACCGTCAAAATTGGAATGCAAGCTTCAAAAGAGGTAAATTTTCCATTGAAGATGATGACCGATCGGGAAGGCCAGTTTCTGTGTCAGTCCCCGAAAATATCGATGCAGTTCATGACATGATTTTATCAGACCGTCGAATTGGGCTAAAACGGATATCTGAAGCACTGAATATTTCATACGAATGCGTTCATCATATGGTTTACGTCAATTTGGACATGAGAAAAATTGCTGCAAAACGGATCCCCAAATGTTTGAATGTTGACCAAAAGCGTCCAAGGGTAGAAGTATTGCGTTTGATCTGTGCTCGATTTGAAAACGATGTAGACTTCTTAAACCGAATTGTTACTATGGATGAGACTTGGGTACATTTCTACGATCCAGAAACAAAGCAACAATCGATGGAATGGCGACACTCTGGTTCTCCAAGACCTAAGAGTTTCGTGTCCAAAATCTGCTGGAAAAGTTCTTGCTTCAGTTTTTGGGATTGCCATGGTGTAATCATGATTGATTTTTGGATAAGGGTAGAACAATAACTGGAGATTACTATTCGACATTACTGACCACTCTACGGGAAAATATTAAAGAAAAAAGACGCGGAAAGCTATCCAAAGGTGTTTTGTTTTTGCAGGACAACGCCCCTGCACACAAATCTCATGTTGCCATGCAAAAACTTTGTGATTTAGGGTTTGAATTACTAGAACACTCTCCTTATTCACCCGATTTGGCTCCGTCCGACTATCACCTCTTTCCTCAACTGAAAAAAGCTTTGAAAGGTCGTACATTTTTTTCCAACAAGGAGGTAATAGAAGCTGTGGAGGTCTGGTTTGCAGAGCAAGAAGAAACATTTTTTTTGAAAGGTCTAGAGATGTTGCAAGTTCGCTGTAATAAATGTATCCAATTAAGAGGAGAATATGTTGAGTAATAAAATATTTTGACATTGAAATTTTGTTTGGTTCTATAGTAGGCTAAGAATGTTTCAATATATTCTCGTACAAGCTGTGTTATTATTAAACCCTATCGAAAAGACTATCAGAACATGTCATAATATACAGGGGGTCTCATTTGAAAAAATACGAAAAATTAGCATTTTGCGTTTTTCGGCCACCCGGTATTAAAAAACTAACTCAAAAACTATTAAAAATAGACCTATGATAAGTATTACAAAATTGTATTGCTTTTGGAGTATAATCCAAATATGCAATAAAATATAGAGTGTTCTATTTAAAAACATGCAACTTTGGTACGCTACCGAAAATTGAACCTACTATACAAAGTGAATCACCACCAACGGGAGGGAAATGTATAGCAAAGCAGTAAAAAGTTTTGTCATTTTAGTAGTTTGCAGATAATAAATTTTACATTTTAAAATTATTTTGAAATATACAGTATGTCTCAAACAAGTTTGGCGTATCAAAATTATGTTTTTTCTTATGGAACACCATGTATTTTATCGCGTTTTTTAATTGCCCGTAAAAAATTAAGTACATTTTCATTAAGGTTCCCTTAGCTAAACACAGAGGGTTTTGAGTTACATCGATTTCGAATACGGAATATTAAAAACAAATCAATTAATTAAATCCAACAAATCATAACCAATTCACATTTAGGTCTAAATAGTTAGATATTATTAGATGAATGTATTCCATCATTAAATGTTGAACATCTCTCCACAGGGTGTTCAGAATTTACAGGTTAATTATTGCATCATTTAATATGTAATATAAGCCTAATTTTAAATGGAACACCCTGTATTTTATTAATTCATAACGTTAAGAAAAAAGTCCTCTTTCGAATGGTATAAGAGTGACATATGCTTAAGTGTTACAGGTGTTTATTAAAATTAGTAGTAGTGAGAGATTTTAAAACACAAAAATGCATACGTAATTTAATTAGTTATTAACATTTTAAGACATTACAGTCTGATAATCACATGAGTTACAAAAGTCATGTTTCGTTACATGTTACAAACAATATTTCTTGAAAAAAATAAGTTTACAAAAGGAATTAAATCTATTTTTGGATTAAAATTCTAATCGGGTGTGACAGATGTTACTATGGTTACGATTTTCAATGCAAATGTCGAAACAAACTCACGAGTGACGCAAAATTAACTTTTCGTAACTAGTTAAAAAAAATAAACTATTTTGACGCTTACTTTGATTATAAAGTGTCACATCTGTCACGGAAAATCCTAATACAAATACAAAATTTTTTTTGGATATTTTAGGGATTAGTCAAAACCACTATCATCCGTAGCACATTCAACTACATCAGCATTTGACAACAAACAATTATGATGAAAGTTTAAATTTTTGTTTATGGACTTGAAACAATTATTAACAGACTGTAATGTAAAAAAATCACATTAACTGATTAGATTACGTATGCATTTTCTGTTTTAAAATCTCTCGCTACGGTTAATTTAAAGAAAATTTTAAATTGTGTAAGAACTGTAACACTTAGGCATAGAACATCCTTATACCATTCGAAAAAGGACTTTTTTGTTAACATTACGAGTTAATTACAGTATGTTTGTTCCACCATATGATGGGACTTCTTATAGGAGTATTTTTTGGAGTGGACTATTAAAACTCCATGTACTAATTTGTGCCAACGTTTCGGTCAAAAGACGTCTGACCTTTATCAAGGCAAAAAAGAGATTGTTGGAGTTACAATAGTAAAAAGTATTACTATTGCTCAAAACAAGCCAGTATCTTAACAAGAATATTATTTTGAATAATATTGAGACACTAAACATCAAAATTAAATTACATCTCAGTATGATATCCATTCCGCAACAGGCACAGTTCGATTGTAATTCAAATCTTGATGTTTTTTTTTTAATAAAGAACAACTTTTTCAAATAAAATTTGTTGATATTTACTGAAATAAGGGCACTTTACTCTTGACTCAAAATCAAATTTTTGAATGCACATTGTACATTACGCGTGTAATAGAGATTTAAATTGGAAGATATAAGAAGGGACTTTGTCGTACTTGTAGCAGAATTTTGATTTTGTATTTATTTCTATTAACATTGTGGTGTTAAATATGCTGTAAAATGTAGAAATTTAAACATAAATAAACAAAAAGCAGCGTTTTAAAAAAAAGTAATACTATAGCGACAAAGCCCCAAGTTTTACCTCTCATAAAACATTAAGTTTTACTTCAAACATTTAAAATTAAAAACTGTTTTAATGGTACTTATAGGGCATGGTTTAACGATGGCTCATCTCTAGTTCGTATTCCTCTTAAGCATAGTAGATGACGTTTGGGCATTGCTTTTCGTGCGATTAATTATCTATTTTGTAGCCTCAAAAGCTTGCAAGAGAGATACGGAAAGATTTGTCACACAAGTAGAAAACCCAAAATTATTTTGGGTCTTTCTTAATACATAAATGGTGCATAACGTTCATCGAAAAATCTCAGAATTAAATATTTTGGGGTTTACATTCAAGGGTTTCTAACACATTTGCACTAGGGAAAATTGAATATCCTGCATTCCATAGATATAAAAAGTTGTAGAAAGCACATACCGGGTGAATGAAAATTAAATTTTACATAAAATACAAAGGAGGATGAAACAAAACTGAAGTTACAACGTAACAATATTGTCTCGTAAAAATTCACTAAGACCCATTGTTTCCTGCATTTATAGTCTACTATCTTATTACGCAAATAAATATCAGTTTAATGATTGGGTTACAAACAACCCGGTTTTTGACTCAAAAACTCTCTTCAATTTGTAGAAAAGATAGAGAATATTGAACTTACACAAAAAGACCTTTGGGTACAAACAGATTAATCTCGAATTATTCTAAGTAAAGGGTAAGTGTTTATAATCAATTTTAATTAAATTCATGTGCAAGTATTATTAGGTATATTCAATTTAAATAGTTTTTTTTTAATTTCAATCAAAAGGAAGTGTACCTGTTGTTGCATTCGTGTTAAAGTTTTTTCAAAGTTTATGCAAGTTTTTAAGTAAATCATAGACAAAATACATGAATCAATTGAAAAACAATTGTTAATGTTCAAAAAAAGTATATATTTCCATTTAGCATTGCAGCAAAAAAAACTAACATTATTCAACAATAACTTTAACCTATTAAAACAAAATCAAAGCATAAAAATATGATAATAATCTTCTAAATTACGTTGTGGTGACATACATTTAACCACCAACACGTTACCATTTCTTTAAAATACCTAAAACGTAAATATGAAGAAAACACACTTGAACTCCCAATGTAATTGGACTGCATAAAATTCAAGTTTGAAACTTCTACTTAACATAAATACAAAAACTTTGAAATAATTGATTTACCAATAGATTACCGAAGTATGGTTAAAATCTATATTTAATTGTGTTTAGTCTTGTAACAATTTTTGAAATAATAAATAACCTCATCTTTGCTGCGATGTCAAGTTTGAGTTTCGTGCAGAAAATTTAAAAGTTGCTGTTTTATGAAAGAGTTATAGAAGTGTGAAAATATTGGTTGCATTTAACAGCATTTGCAAAATTGCGCTGCTATATTACTCCACGCGCTCACCGCGATTAGTATAGTAAGAACTACAAATTATACAATTATACAATCATAAAATTATAAATTATATAATTTGATCACTTCTTGATTATTAGAATTTATTTTTTTTTCAAGTTTCAGCAATAAACACTGAAATAAAATCATTAAAACAATTCCTTGTAATGAAGTTCGGTGGTATTTTAAAGAATATTTTGTGGAGTTTGTTTAAACTAAACTTGCCTTTGCAATAAAAACAAACTCATGTTAGTGTTTATTTACAATACCACAAAAGAAAAATAAAAACAAATTGCTTGGAATTAAATAAATAAAATGAAGGCAAAATTAAATAAAAGTTAGTAAAAATATTAACCTGAACTTATAATTCAAATTCTTAATAAATAATTAATGACTAAAGCTCACTCTAAACGTTGATAAAAAGGTCAATTTTTCAAGCACTACAGCATCGATTACCAATTTAGTCGTTTCAAGTAGCTGTCTACTGTAGTGGAATCTCTAAGTTTTATATTGCTTTCATAAATTATTCTTGAAAAAAAATTTATAAGGTGTTAAACATTTTTCTAATAGGATTTGAAAGCTGCAACACGTAAACGTCCAGTTTGATAATAATTTTATTGTTAAAGTTTAGATGTAAAAGAACTATTAAATAGTGAGTAGATAACAAAAATTTTTATTCTAAAGATACTTTTTATGTGCCATTAGTTTCTATAATGACTCAGCTAAAAGCTGCAAATATTCTTGTTTTCTGTTGAACAAAAATAATGTTCTTTTAGTAATGCGTGTTTTATGATAAAATATAAACTCACGATGGTTTGACGCATGTTTTGTCGGAGATTTAATTAATATTTTTATACGTTGTTGTTTAATGTATTTACTTTAGTTCTAAAAACAAAGCAACAGTAAGATTTTGCCGTATTATAAACGCATTAAATTAACAATAAGCTGGAAAATGTTTACAATTGGCTAATCTATCTATGTAAACAAGTTCTATTTTTATAAGCTTGTTTCAAATTAATTTAATTATAAAAGTCCGTTTTAATATTGACATTTACGGAATAAAAGCTAAAAAGAAGAAGGGAAAACTTTACTATTAGTAAATGTTTAATTTCCTGTTCTCTCTGATACACTAAGTTTCAAGTTTCCTTTAAATTTTAAATGTTATCTCTATCTTTCGTTTTAGTACAAATTATTATTATTTTATTTTAATTATGTACATAATCTTTATTGTTGAAATAAAAATAACGGTATTAAGTTTATGACTAGAATCTAAAAATTATTGGTTATTTGTGATTATAAAAGTAAAACTTCCTCTTCTATAAGGAATTAAAATTGTGTACATGTTTATGTTTACAATTGTTGATTAATATCATATAATTTGTAATTATGTATTTAAATGTTTCTAATGATGACTAGCAAATATTCAACTCGAAACTATAGGTGAGTAAAATAGAGTAGTACAAAAGTAGTAAAAGTTAAATAAACGTTATAAACAGAGAAATTGTAAGTAAGTATTGAAAATATTTTGATTAAGAGAAAAACGATTAACTAAACCCTTATTTATCGACCTTGAGTTAGGCACACATTATACACCATAGTTAAGAGAGATATAATTTCAAAGATTGTATACAAAGAAGTTGGGTACTAATTAGTAAATATTTATACAAAGGCTAATTAGTAATTACATTAATTAGAAGAGAAAATTTAGTTGAAAGGTTGACCTGTGAATTGACTCTGGCGCCAACAACTAAATAGTGTAAAAAACAACAGTATAAAGTGGCAGAAAATACTGCGTCAAATAGGGATGCCAATAATTATCCTACAAGCCAAAGAAAAGGAAGGGTGCTTATCAGAAAGAGAAAAAGTTCTGTGATTTAAAAAAATTGTGATAATTGTGTGATATTTTTATTACTTGTTTGTCAAAAAAGTCTTATGTACATGCGTTCCCTGACAAAAACTGCAAAACACGTCCTTTCTTTACCTAAACATTGACGTACGAAGGTGTCGTACTCACGAAATTCAAGACTTGGAAAATCCGGATTTGGTAATTAACTACTATTGGATATAAAACCTAAGAAAAAATTTCCATTAAACTGAGGGATAACCCCACAACATTTTTCGATGTCTTAAGTACCATTTCTTGCGGTATTTCTAGTTTATCCCTATTTTACCGCCATTTTTTTATAACACGTTGCAGAACACTTATTGGGATATGGATGAAGGCAATAAAATAAATGATTTAAAAAGCGAGACCGTAAATTAGAGTGGTTTACCAATCGATGTGATCATTCCCTGAAGCCCGATCGCTATAAAATTGGTTACTGTTCCCGTTCCTGTTGAGGACTTCATCGAAGATTACCGATGACCTCTAATTTATCCTTTGGGGCGGGTCTGGCCATCCATATCTGGACATCTGATTCCTTCTACTCTGTCTACTTCTCTACAATACTACTCTTTTGCTGTCCTGGGATATTCCAGCTGCCGAACATGCCTACATGTGATCCCAGTGTACAAACAATTGAGCTAAGTTAAAAATGTATAAATGTAAGCTTTCGCGGTTGTTGTCACTAAGATTATTATATTCCGGGTTGAGCCGTGTTCGTCCTTCCTTCCTACGTTCTCTGCTTGACGTTTCGCTAACCATGCTGTTAACTTCTTCAGAAGTTACTCTAAAGACTGATGTTGTTGTCTTTTGCTCCTCGTTATATACCTATGTTTCGTTACGGTTGGTAGATGTCGATCAGTGACGGGTGGTTGGTTTTTGATGGTTGGTTGATCTTCTGTTTGGTATCGACTAATTTTGTGGCGACATTTGTTTCCTTTGTTTTTGTGAAGAGTTAGTTTCCACGTGTTGCTTAATCGGTAACCGTCTTCTCGATTGAAGTTGTTTTTTATTTTTCATAATTTCTAAGGATTCTCTAATGTAGACCTTTCCACATGAACAATCAATTTGGTAGACCCCTTTTGTTGAGAGTTTTGGCAGGTTATCTTTATTAGAAGGTAGTAGTTGCTGGATTTTTCTAACCGTTCCAAACCTGACCCCGATATTCTTCTTCTCCATTGATTTTCTTAATTTGTCAGTTACTCCAGCAATAAATGGCAAACGAGTTCCCTACCCTTTTTCGGATTTCCTGCGACATGCGGCTCTTATTTCTTTTCTGGTATAGCCGTTCTTTATTAGGGTTTGTTGTTACATTCATAGATTAGACACCTCTACGGGGAGGATATCTACCAGAAAACCAGGAAACTGGATAAGTTACGGAAGAAGAACAATCAACTGCTATCCTCATTAGCATATCTACGACGATGTCGAGACCAGGAGGTGACGCCTACTTTTGTGAAAATTCACCATCATATCGCAACAAATCGTGCAAGAAGAATCATCAAACGTAGTGAGAAGGCACTCACTCGAGAAAGAGTACGTTATACTTACCATCAACTGCATATAACGTCAACAGAACTATACCAGCTACATCTATAACTGAGCAGCATACTGGGTAAAGAAACATGGAACACCATAGATCGCATCAGCTACGAACATGGGGGAATACCACCTACAATCAACCACTAACAGGCATATCAAGAAGCTTGAGAAATTAAATACCAAGCACCAGCAAACCAGCTATAAATTGGACGAAAAGAAAACAGTTGTAAACTTGTCGGACTACCCACTCACCGAAGACTGCATATCAATTTTGTCAAAAGGGATGAACTACGCCATTGCTCCAAGCAAGATACCCACAGAAGAGATAATAGCAAAAGTGGAAAGTGTCATCAGAAAACTTCCAGTTGAAGAAGCAGAGGAAATACGCTACGAGACTTGCCGGATTTTACAACGTTCCAAAGCTCCACGTAGGAACATCACTCGCGCAGAAGAAATTGCATTAAAAGAACTCAGAAGCAATCAAGAAATCATGGTGACACGTGCAGATAAAGGCAACGCTACAGTAGTCATGAACACCGAAGACTACAAAATGAAAATCAAATTGCTACTGGATCCACAACTTTACACCAAGTTAAAAGAAGATCAACCAACAAAATTGAAAAACAAACGAGAGCCGCAATTAAACATTCAGCTATATCAGTCGATCAACATCGTCAACTGCTACCTTCCGGGACCAGACTACCTAGACTATACGGATTACCAAAAATTCACAAATTTGGTAACCCCCTAAGGCCAGCACATGTGGATCTCCAACTTATGAACTAGCCCGTTACGTGGCTAAGTTTCTACAACCGTATGTGGGAAGAACTGAATCTTTTGTGAAGAACTCCGAACACTTCGTCGAATTACTGATGACTCTGGAAGTAACCAATGACGATATACTAGTTAGTTTTGATGTAGAATCGCTATTCACTAACGTACCAGTCGACGATACACATAACATCATAAAACAACTGTGCACAACCCATGGGTTAAGAGAAGACATACCAGAGCTAGCAAGAATATGTCTGAATACAACTTACTTTCTATGGAACGGAGATTTCTACGAACAAAAATCAGGTGCAGCCATGGGATCACCATTATCACCGGTTATTGCGAATATCTTTATGGAAGCATTCGAGCAAGAAGCCATTCAATCCAGCGAACAGAAACCGAAATGCTGGTTCAGATACGTGGACGATACCTTTGTCATATGGCCTCATGGGAAAGAAGCACTTACTGTTTTTCTTAACCACCTCAACACTCAGCACGAAAAGATCAAGTTTACCATGGAGACAGAAGAGAATAAGGAGCTTCCCTTCCTGGATGTTCTAGTGAAACGAGGGGATAACAACAAGTTGGCTCATAGTGTATATCGTAAAAAGACACACACCGACCGATACCTCCATGCCACATCACACCATCATCCACAGCAGAAGCGGTCTCTAATCAAAACTTTATTGCATAGAGCTAACAAGATTCCTGACGAGGTTCACAAGGCAGAAGAACTTTGACACGTCCAACAAGCCCTAATGAAGAACGGCTATACCAGAAAAGAAATAAAAGCCGCCTGTCGCAGGAAATCCGAAAAAGAGAAGGAACAGGTCACCACCTACGCTCGTTTGCTGGAGTAACTGACAAATTAAAAAAATCATTGGAGAAGAAGAATATCGGTGTCAGGTTTGGAACGGTTAGAAAAATCCAGCAACTACTACCTTTTAATAAAGATAACCTGCCGAAACTCTCAACAAAAGAGGTCTACCAAATTGATTGTTCATGTGGAAAAGTCTACATTGGTCAAACCGGACGCAACATAAAATGTAGATTAAAAGAACATCACCGAGACGCCAAGTCCAGAGCGGTAGATAAATCAGCAATCGCAGAACATCTACACGAAAAGGAAAACACATCATCAACTTCGAGGAAGCTAAAGTTCTATCAAGGACTAACAACTACTATCCAAGGATAATCAGAGAATTCTTAGAAATTATGAAAAACAAAAACAACTTCAATCGAGAAGATGGTTACCGATTAAGCAACACGTGGAAACTAACTCTTCACAAAAACAAAGAAAACAAATGTCGCCACAAAATTAGTCGATACCAAACAGAAGATCAACCAACCATCGAAACCAACCACCCGTCACTGATCGACATCAACCAACCGTAACGGAACATAGGTATATAACGAGGAGCAAAAGACAACAACATCAGTCTTTAGAGTAACTTTTGAAGAAGCTAACAGCATGGTTAGCGAAACGTCAAGCAGAGAACGTAGGATGGAAGGACGAACACGGCTCAACCCGGAAGATAATAATCTAAGTTAAAAATATTGCATGCTTTCTCTATTACATTCATATTTTACGCGTGATCGTATCAATATACCGACGTGAATTTAACAACCTTACTTTTGCGTATTGTTAATTGACTAATGTGAGTTTGAAAGGTTTTTTCAAAATACGGTTGATGTGATTGCGCCTTTGTACTACTTTAGATTTGCCGTCGGGTACCGGTACCTTACGCAATTTTATTGTTTCAATTTAAGGTAATTAATTACAAGTAAAATGTGTGTCTTACGACATCTCGTGTAAAACATTGACACGTGTGAATAGTATAAACTAAGAAAATTACCAACAGTCAATTGTAACGACATGTGTGCGTTAAAGTGCATAGCGTTATCTAAACGCTAATCTAGACATGTCGTTACAGTTAACTGTTGGCAATTTTCTTAGTAATTACCATACGTATTTGTGTGTAGCACTTTGTGTAAAATTTAAGTAGTTGTTTGTCAAAGCAATTACAAATTTATACTGAGTCCACGCCCTTTTCCAGTGGAGTAGTTATCGGTGCGTTAATTAATATCCGGGAGGTCATCTTAGGAGAACAAATCGTTCTATTTAACTATTATCTTAATAATTTGTATTGTGTTTACCTACACCATATTATTGTCTATTTTTATATATGTTGTCGTTGTTCTTGAGGTCTAGTTCTTCTACAAAAATTGTATTTCTACCATCTTGCGGTTTATTTTTGTGTTTTGGAGATCCTAGTTGCTCTAGAAGATTTACTGCACGTTCTACTAGGTGCGCTCTATTATTTATCCTTTTTAAGTGTGAAAGCTTTTGATCTAATTACTCGTAAGTACACCCACAATCCCTCTTCGGCTAACAGAGTTGTGGATCAGGTTTACAACGCTGACTTAATTTTATAGTTTGTTTACAAATAAACCGTAACAAACTTTTGTGGCTCCCAACGTTTCGGCCTTTTTGTGATTTTTTAAATATTACTTTTTTGCTTGTTGTTTTTGGTGAACGCTTGACCTTTAAAGGTTTTGTCTTATTACTACTCTATTTTTGTGGGGTTTGTTTCAGATCTTAGGAAATACGCTTTCTTCTTCTAGTGCTTTTCTAATTGCTTTAATACTTGTATATGGAAGATGCTGTAACCTCCAACCTTGTACTTGTTTACTTTAAATTATTTTTTTTTTGGAGATTCTCTTCTGGTTTTAGAATTGTTGGTGGTTACTTATTTCTACATTTGTTCTTGGTGCTGACATAAATCGGTTATTAAAAAAGGAGCTTTTGTTTGAATTATCTTCGATAGGTTTTGATGTTGCTTCCTTACGTAAATATGTTCGAAATGCTTTACAATTAGAAGCAAATAAATCTTTACCTGTTGCTACAAGTGAGTCAAAATTTTTGGACGATCAAGCTGCTTTGAACTAGCTATTAAAGAACTCCAAGTTACTACATTCGATGGAGATGCTGTTTTTAATGTTTTCAAACGTGTCAGTTCTCTTTATCTTCGCATCGAACGACGTTGTCGTCTATCAACTCCTGCTGATACGGATAAGGTTAAAAAAACCCAAACAAAGCGACAACTTGCATTACCTATTTCTGACGTTCAACATTTGAGAATCATTAACCGTAATTTAACGCCAATTTATCAAGGTCCATTAATTTTAGCAACCGTGGATAGTCTCTCTTATTTAATTACTTTAAGCAGACAAATTGAACTCAACAAGTGGTCTATAGATAATTATAGGTCACCACATTCTCGCTAGAATGTGGAAGTATTCAAACCTTCTGACTCTAACTCTTCTTCGTCTTTGTTGTCAACGCCACATTTTCCTCGTGCTAGAGGGGATTTTGCTCAAGCGTCTATGAGTACTGCTTCGCGAACACCCATGCTCTTAACACTTATGTATTATAACTGCAAACAAGAAGGACTTCGTTCTACTGATTGTTTTTGTCCCCAGGTACTCCATTGCTTTGGTTGGAAGGAACATAGAGTTACTCGCAGTAACTGCAAATGCCGACGTTTGGAAAACTAATTTTGAAGTCGACGGACCGAGTCGTTAATTCTTTTTCTTCTGCTTTAACCTTGGATTGTCTTTGTCTCATATCTACTTTTCCATTCTCTGGTGTTAATAAACAACAAGTGATCTTATTAGACTTTATCTTCGCTAGCGTTTAGGGTACTAAGTTGCTTTATTTAAAAATACAAATTTTTGGACATGGATTCTGGTGCTACTAGAACTATTTTGGAAAGAACTGGGTGAGAGCCTTTACGGAACTTAAAGTGTGTTATTTCTCTTTGTGAGTTTTTTCTATGCACTGTAGCTAACAGTTGTAAGTGCAACATCCGTGGCTCTATACTATACCCATTACAATTGAAAATCGGACCAAAACGTTGGTTGTGTTAGTAATACATGAAATTACCCAACAGTTAATCCTAGGAATAAATTTCTGAATTGCAATGAATTTTATACAAAATTTTTGAAGTGATTATTGGACTTTCGGAGACCTTAACGAAAACTTCTTTACCATAAATCATGTTGTTGCTCATTCTCATCTCTCTTTTCTTTAACGGTCTATTCCTCAAACTTTTCTGGATTCTACGTATCATACAATATCTCCAGCGTTAGGATGTACTTCACTAGTACAATATAAAATTACTACGTCAGCTGATTCTATTAAGCAAAGGTATTACCCTCTTATTTATTTATTTATTCCTATAGTACATTTTTAATATTGTATTGTGATGTAAGTGTTGTGTATGGTTTCCCAGAAGATCAGTATAAAGCTGTATAATGTGGCGATAAAACCGTTGGTAATTGTGGATTGGTTTGCCTTGGCAAAGCATTTGCTTCAAAGTTTAGGAAAACCATCCTCTATCTCTTGTTCTTCAAAAGATTGATAATAAAAAACATTTCTCGATTCTACGTATCATACAATCTCTACAGTGTTAGGATATACTTCACTAATATAGCATAAAATTACTGCGTCAGCTGATTCTATTAAACAAAGGTATTACCGTTTATCTTCTGTTATTCAAGAGATTGCTAATAAAGATTGCTAGCGTTAGGTGTTGTTAAACATTTTCAGTCGCCGTGGGCTAGTCCCATTGTTTTGGTGAAAAAGAAAGATGGCACTTATCGTTTTTGCATCAATTTTCGCAAAATCAACAAGGTGGCCATAAAGGATAGTTATCCGTTACCATACATCTTTTCTATTTTAGACAGCCTTCGCGATGCTCATTTTCTTTCTTTGTTAGACATCCGCTCAGCATACTTGCAAATTTCTTTAACTGAAGACTTGAAGGAAATTACTGCTTTATCTGATCTAAGTCATGGTCTTTTTCAGATTACTAAAATGCCTTTTGGCCTACATGACTCACCAGCTACATTTCAGAGAATGATTGATTGAGTCTTGGGTGCAGATTTGAAACCGTACTGCTTTGCTTACCTGGATGACATTATTATCGATACTCCTACATCATCTTTCTTCAGGTCTAATTATTCTTGCCGATAAATGTAAATTCTGTCTATCTGAACTGAAATACGTTGTCAATAAAGATGGACTCTTAGTGAATTCTGAAAAAGTTTCTGCTATTCTAGAAATCCTTACTCGTAAAACCATGACTGATATTAGATGATCTATTGGTATAACTAGTTCGTACCGGAGTTTCATTCCTAACTTTGTTACCCTTACTTCTCCATTAACATCTAGTAACTGATCTTACTGTCTCTTGTCTTGATTTACTCGGGAGTTTGTCATACAAATTAATGTCTCTGATTTTTTGATTGGGGCGGTTTTAGTCAACGCGGTGAGAACGGTGAAAAAGTTATTTGTTATCCTTGACCAAGGTATGGTATGGTATGACTAGTTCGTACCGGCGTTTCATTTCTAACTTTGTTACCCTTACTTCTCTATTAACGTTCCTTACTAAAAAGAACTCTCCTTTCCTCTGGACATCTGAACGTCAACAATCCATTCAGCAGCTAAAGGAACATCTAATAACTATTCTATTGTTTCTCGTCTTGATTTACTCGGGAGTTTGTCATACAAACTGATGTCTCTGATTTTTTGATTGGGGCGGTTTTAGTCAACGCGGTGAGAACGGGGAAAAACTTATTTGTTATTCTTGACCAAGGCACTACTCAGTGACTGAAAAAGAACTATTAGCTCTGTTTTTTGCTATTGAAAAGCTACGTCCGTACATTGAGGAATCGCACTTCCCTGTGATTACTAACCACTACTCACTCTTGTAGTTGAATTTAGTTCAACATCCTTCTGATCGTCTGGCTCGATGGGAAAATTATACTAAAAAATTAATATTTCGAAACCTATAACTCCTAGCTACAAAAATGTTATACAAAGTAACCTAAAATTGACCTAGAATCCAAAAATGCAATAATGTACAGGGTGTTTTATTTAAAAAAAAAACGACACATAGGATTATTCTAAACATTTGATTATTTAAGTAATTGTGGATGATCTATAGACCTAAAATATTTTCAGGGATGTGACGTGGCCGCTTCTTATGGAAATTTCTTTATTTCAAATAGCACATTCTGTATATTTTGCCCTATACATTTTATGTAGCGGTATTCGAGATATTAATTATTTTCCAAAATTTTTGTTAAAAACATTGCCGAAATTAAACGTTTATTGCTCAGGTATTTGGATTCGTAAAAAGCTGATATTTTGAGTGTGGCTTATCAAGTTCTTGTACTGTCTAAAGAAGTTTGCTTTGCAATATACAGGGTAGTTAAAAATTCGTGTTTTTACAACTAGATAAAAAATATCCTAAAAGACAATTAAAATACTATTCATATGATATTATCTTTCTATACCTAAATAGCAAGATTTTGAAAATAAAAGCAAGTTTTTACAAAATCGGAATACTTTAGTATTTTTATTATAAGTAGCCATTGAATGTCATTATGAAATATTATGGTTTTAAGGTTTAAACTTTCGTAAACTTGTATGAGTACATGTCATTGTTAACAATGATCTTTTGAGCAGAAGCACACTTTAAACCTAAATAATGTTTTGCACTTTTGATGGAAATTTTCGAAAATAATGAATATATGAAAAACCGCTATATATAGTTGTTGTGATTAGATATTAAATAAATTATATAGGTAAGATAAGTTGCATAACCTTGCAGCTTTTATAAAGTAAAAGTAAATTAGGTACAGTTTAAATCGTGTCCGAGAATGTTGCGGTTTTGATGAAAACGTTTAATGATAGTCTTTTAATTATGAAACCCTCCTTATTTGAGTTTGTTATAGGCACCTTTGTTATTCATTAACTAAAGTAAAAAAAATGCATTACCAGCAGTAGAAAGTGAATTTGAATAACTTCGTGCATTTAATCCTTGTAATTATGTAATATGTAGTTAATTAGGTTTTATGTAATATGTAGTGTGGTCTTGTAGTTTCTTTCCTTGGATGAAAGTCCTAAAAAAACCTATAGAACAAATGGGTACTTTAAAAGAAACTCTGGTAATTTGTGATTTTAATTTTAATTAGTTATACGATTGTAATTAGAAATTTAAGTATGTGAAAGGATGTGCAATGTGGAGATGATAATATGAGTGAAAACGAATCGTTAATTAATAAAAAAGAAAAGTGTAATTTACGGAATTTAGAAAAAAAGAAGAGTCGAGAACCTTCGAGAACGCAAAGATGGCGTCGTTTTTAAAACACTAATTGAGGGATTGAAAAGGTGAAAAAGGGTACAAGATTATAAATAGTGGTGCTGTGGATAAAAAAGGGGTCTTCTGTTTTATTCTTCGTATAAGGAAGGCGTTTATGTGTGTATAGGAGATAAGGAGTTCTTATCTTTCTTGCAGGTGTGACAAACGTACACGGAGTTAGCGTGTATTTGTTCGTGGTATTAATTTTCGATTGAGTGACGTCACGAAATTGTGACGTGTTGCCTACGACATAAAAAAAGTAACAAATGTAAAACGTACCATAAGACCAGCTGATGTCAATTGCAGCAATATTCATGTAATTAAAGTGAAAGTGAATTCGGGCTTGTTGACGGACAAACATTTGACAGTGGGAGCTACATTGGTCACAGACTTGGCGCAAAAATCAAAAGTGTAAATTCAAATCTTTATGTTATTTTGTGTGTTTGTTTAGTTTTTAGGGATTTTATTGATTTTTGTTGTTAAGATTTTTTGTTAGTTTTTGTTATGTGTTGCTAGAGTTTGCTAATCGATTACTATTAGTTAATTTTTGTGTTTAATTACTTACTCCAAAATAGTGCGCGCCCATCTAGTTGGATTTAGAATGACGTAGACAATATACGGGGTGAGCCAAATTTTATTATGTTGTTACTGGATGTGTGCATTGAATTATTTTCGAATACAATTTTTACGTTGGAACCAATGGGTTATTGCAATAGATGGTACGTCTGTAGCAAATGAAAATAAGGAAATCAATTAGGATTAGATCGGTAAATAAAATTAATTTGAACCACATCCAAAATGAGATTGAGGCTTATGAAATTTTATTACTTTGCTATACAACAACACTAAACCCAGCAATATATAACCGGTATAGGACAATGTTAAGCAAAAATGATCAGAAAGTAATAGCAAAACCAAAAATGCCAAAATATTCAAGATGAGCCATTTGAAATAAAGATGTTGCTCCTAAAAATATTGTAAGGTATCATCTACCGTGAATCAACTGTATATTAATACTTATGTTTTAACCAAATCCAAGCATATAGGCATTTTACAATATTATTTAAAAGCAAAACAATTCAATAACCTTGTATAAAAGTAGAATTAATTAAAAACTTAATATGTACTGTACATATGTGTGTGTTTTTGAATTTTAAAATTCACTTCAATAGGTTTACATAAGTTTGTAATTATTGTTCACGTCAACCATATTTCGTTAGTCCAAATAACAAACCTAATTTATTATACACGCTATTAATAATTATTAAAATTATAAAATGAATGATGTCTTAACCAATTAAAATTAAATTTTTTTTGTTTACTCATTAATAACAATAATAACCCACAACTTAACCGTGTTAAGTTTTACAAAAGCATTTACCTCAAATGAGTGCGTAACTGATGCTTTATAAATTCATAAACTACAACAAATGATACCAAATGGGTATACCAAGAAGGTTTCTTACTCGCTTAATTTAGTGTAACGGCCAAAATTATTCTCATAATACCTGAAAACAAGAGGTTTAGAATCTCGACTCTAATCCGAGTTGCCAAATAACTTCAACAAAGTTTTATGACTTCTAATTAAGTAAATGGAACTGATATTTTTTGAGATAAAGAGGTAAATGTTGATTTACTTCTAAAGCTTAACTTTATCTTAAAATGAAAACCATCAATTTAATTTATCCTAAAGGTATTAATTACAAATTTTGTTTATGAACTTAATTAACTATTACTATTGAAGGGAGAACTTCCAAAAAGTCACTTGTCATTTGAAATGTATGAAATTTTTAAAGACATTTGTAAAACTTGAAAGAAATTCAGATTTTAAATGTTAAAATTAGCAACTTAAACAGTGCTTTTTCTGTAGTGAGGTTAAATACAGTAAAACCTCTAAATTGCGATCACTAAAATTTGCTGCAAAACTGCTCGGTATATGAAGGTGGCCGTTATTGGGAGGAAAAAGAAATTTATTTTTATGCGTTGTTTATTAATATCTTTTAAGTATGGAACATAATACGGTTCGCTATAGGGTACTATATATCTGCATTAGAAAATAACTATAAATGTGCTGATGCAATATTAAGTAATTAGACGATATAATAATGGAAGAGTTATACATATTAAATACATAATACGAGGGTCTATTGAAAAGTAATGCCTCCACCTCTCTAATTTCGGAATGGGTAGGGATAGCGCGTTGTACGACCCGGCATCGTGTTCAGCAAACAATTCTGAACCAGTATGCGAAGTTTCATTTCAAACGGTGCGCGTGTTCGAGTTTTATAGCCGAAATATGGTAGGAGGATTTTCGTCTCGGTTGAAGCAACGCGCGGTAATCGAATTCCTAACGTGCGAAGGTTGCAAACCGAAAGAGATTTACGATCGTTTAAAGGCGGTGTACGGGGATGAAACCATCGACATTAGTAATGTCAGACGGTGGATTTCACTGGCCAAAAAGAGCGATTCCGGTAAGTTAAGAATTTCTGATGAATTTCGATCAGGACGTCCAAAACAGCCACCACAGATGAGAAAATTTCGAAGGTCGAGTCTTTAATCCGAGAAAATCGAAGAATAACCCAGAACGAGATCGCCAGCATGCTTGATATTTCACAAGAAAGAGTCTGTAACATTATTCAAACACTTGGTTTCAAAAATTTGCGCCAGGTGGGTTCCTCGCATGCTAACGGACGAGATGAAACAACAAAGGGTGGATGCCTGTAACGAGTTTTGAGACGATATCGGCGCGAAAAAAAGGTTTCTTCACAATATTGTAACGGGTGACGAAACGTGGATTTTTATTATAATCCGGAGAACAAACGGCAGTCAATGGAATATCGCCATCCTTCTTCTCCGCGAATCAGAAAATTCAAAACCGTAAAGTCTGCAGGGAAGGTCATGATGACAGTGTTTTGGGATGCACAAGGCATCGTTCACTATGAATTTGCCCCTAAAGGCACCACAATTAATTCCAACAGTTATTGCGACACCTTGCAAAAGTTAAAAACCCGAATTCGTCGCGTTCGACCGAGACGCAAGCAATTTCTGCTGCACCATGACAATGCGCGACCCCATTGCAGCCGACAGACAAACGCCAAGATCGAGCGGCTGAAATTCGAATGCATTTTACACCCTCCCTACAGCCCAGATTTAGCCCCGTCGGATTTCTACTTGTTCCCACTGATGAAGGAAGACCTTAAAGGCATTCATTTCGATTCGACGACGCCGTGAAGAATTTTATTGAAGGTTGGATCCGAAAAAAGTCCTGAATTTTTCGTCAACGCGTTCGACAAATGGATTTTACGAATGGAGAAATGTATTAGTGTTAACGGTGACTATGTTGAAAAGTGATTATGCCAATGTATTTAATATAGTTTTTCTTCATTTTAAGACTTGTTTCATTCATTTCTGTCGACTACAACCGGTTTTAGAGGGGTGGAGGCATTACTTTTCAATAGACCCTCGTACATACATTTACATAATATGTACCTATTATCTAATTGCTCGTTATGTCTATTACAATAATTAATTACATACATATACATACCATTAAATTACATTTTTGTGAAATATTTTTGTATTGAGGTTTGTTTTACATTTTAAGTTTAGTTTGTAAAACAGAAGATTCACATTTGATAAAATTTGAAGTACTTTACCGCTAGCTCATTCTTATCATTAGAAAATAGAAAACTTTGCACATCTCTTAGTTTTTCACACACTTCACCCAATTCTTTAATGTTTGACGTAAAAACTTCGGATTCTTTTGCACAACTTTTATTGTTTGAATCACGGCTTTCACTATAGTCTAATTCACTGATTATATCCTGAATACTTAAATTGGGGCTTTCGGTCAAAATATCACAATCAATAGATGCTTAATTTTCAAGGCTTACACGTTGATTACCTTCTAGCAATACAGGAAAAAGCTGAGCTAGTGAAATTTCGTCTTCTTCATCAAAATCTTCTTGCAGGACCTTTTCCGAGAATCTTGCTTTTGCAAAACATTTAGCAATTGTAATAGGCGAAACGTTTCTCCAGGCTACTGATATCCAAACTAAGCGCTGGTTAAATTGATACTTTTTTCCGCATCTTAAAAAACGCGTTTGGTATTTGTGAATGTTAGCAGCTTTTTGATTATAAACTTTTTGTAGACCATATTAAAGTTTTGGATAACTCCTACATCCAGTGGCTGACAATGGGATGTGGTGTTTGGGGGTAGAAAAACAGAGTTCACATTTTTAAGAATCATTTTGGGATGAGACTTGGCATTATCCACAAATAATAAAACTTTTTTTTTCATTTTTTCATCAAATTTTTTTATCCCGGAAGTCATAATCTCTACCGTCATCCAAGCTTTTTTACTAGATACCCATTCTAAAGACATTTTGTTGATATGAGAACCTTTAAAGCATGCTGGGTGTTTACTTTTTCCAATGTTTAACGGATTTTCCTTATCACCTTCTATATTTGTACAAAATAAAATTATCAATCTTTGTTTTGGGGCTTTTTTACCACTACATTTATCGTTTTATAAAAGAACATTTTGTTTGGCATCTCAAGGTAAAAAAGTCCGGTCTCGTCAGCATTGTACTCCTTCAATATTACTGACAGCTTTGCTTTCCAAGCTTTAACAGTGTCCAGGTTAATATCAGCTGACTCCCCGCAAATTGTTTTAAAGGTTATGTTATGTCTTTAACAAAATTTCTTAAGCCACCTATTTCAAGTTTTAAAATCCGTCATTTTTAAATTTTCTGCAACTTCCAATGCTTTCTCTTTTATTAAAGATCCAGATATAAGGATATTTTTCTTCCTAGCTTTACAAAACCAATTGTAACTACTCGGTCAATTTCTAAACCTTTAGTTTTAGGAAATTTTCTCTTCTGCTCTGTATTGAAACCTTTTTTAAATAGTTTTTTTAAATCATATTTGTTTTTTTAAAATATCGTTAATTGTGTCCTTCCAACACTAAATTTTTCAGCCAACTTTCTAGCACTGGTATTGAACTTTTCACTTTCCACAATTATATCAATTTTATTTTAAGAGACGTTTTAGCGACATTGTAATTATTCTGTACGTCTACATGTAACAGCACTGTTGAACATACTAACTCAAACTATGTAAGCAAAATACGATTTTGGGGTGAGTCTAATGAACCTTTTAATTGCACTTTCTATAATGACTGTCTATTGTAAATCAAATAAATTCTTTAAATCCGTTCTTAAATACCCGTAATTACTTAAGCCTCACATAATGAAACAATTATATATTATACACAACTTGAACGCTAAGCTGTTGTCTCCTAATGACCTCACTTAAGAATGGCCGAAAATGGGAGGTAAAATTACATGTATTTTTCTAAGAAAGTTTACAAATAAGTGGGCGTGGCCGTTATCGAGAAGTGGTCGCTTAATAGCCTCTTAATGGAGTGTCATTAATATGGATATTTCGATATAATTGGTTTTTGACTTGGAAAACTTGGCCGGTTTTAGAGGTGGCCGCTTTTAAAAGGTGGCCGAAAATAGAGATTTTTCACTGACTATTTTTTAAACATAAATGATAATAGCGCTGTTTAATTATTATTAATAATTGGCTTATGATAGTGAAAATGACATTTAAAAAACTAAAGCAAACATTTTTTTATTCTTGTTTTTCCTTCGTGCTGCAATAATTCAACTAATCGCTTTTGTCAACAATTTTATATCACAATTTAAGTGGTGCACAAACCACCTAAAGAGTCTTATATAGTACTATTGGGAAGGAGATGCTGACAAGTTTAACATGGATTGAAAAATGTTACATATGTTTGTGTTTGTAATCAAATCTATCAGCGGGTATTATTAATCTTACCTTAAAATGATTAAATGTAACTGACTTGTTAAAAATTGGTAAAATGGAAGTACTCTGTTTAAACTTTTTTTTATTAATATCGAAACAATTTTTGTAGTTTTTATATTCATTTTTATATATTGTGCGTATGTGTAACCTGAGAGACAAGTTTACAAGTCCAAAAGATGGCAGCACTATGTCAATACAGACATAATGTATGCAATGGCGCATGTAGACAATGTAACGTATATGATTGTAATCGACACTTAATTAATTATGTTAACTAATAAATTGACATATTGTGAGAAACGAAGACAGAAATCAATCTAATAAATAAATTTATTTATTTCTTAGAAGTGTGACGTTAACGATTTATTTATTTTATTAACTTAAAGTTCATTGTTTTGTTTGTTTTTTTGTTATTTGTATTTTACTTTATTTACCAAAATTCAAGATAACTCAATAGTAGAAAATATTTTTCATCAGTTATTATTGAAGTATGAAATAGAAACGCTAGTTAATATTTAATTAAAAATCTAAGTAATAGTAGTGTTTAATATGTTATTACTTTCATAATAATTTCTAATTTAGCGCACTGTATATTTTCGTAACGTAGGTATTTAGTTATCGAATGCTTAAAATTTAGAAATGAAATAAAATTTTACTTAATGCTGATCCAAATATTTTCTACTTCTAACTACTGCAATTCGGTTAGGACACTTCTGACCGTTTGCACCAACAGGACTTAAACTAAAGCAATTCTTATAAAGTTAGAGCCAATTGTTAAAACCATAGAATATTTGTTTTTAAGCATTGCATACGTTTAAGTTGTGGTGGTGCAAACGGCCTCTAAATTGAAGCTGTTATTTCTATCGCTGGTAAGAACTAGTATCAATTACCTACAGATTCTACTTAAGTATTAACTTAGTTTTCCTCGACAGAATGTATAAGCAGTTTACAAACTTAAAAAAAAATTTAATGATTACATATTTTTAAATATCTATGATTATCATGCACCACTAACATTAATTCGAGTTTCATAAAATACACACTTTCTTTATTGCCCTTTTCACTTCACGAAAGCAAGAATTAACGGTGACTACCCACACTACACGATCACCATCTAACTAGTCTTTCAATTTTACAGTTTCAAAGTGGTAAGATATAATGTACCAACATCAGCATATTATATCATACTTGGTAACTGCTAAGAAACGAATTGCCAATAATAAATTTTAGTGGTAATGTTTTTAAAATTGTTGCCAAATTTTATGTTGTTGACAAACGCAAAATGTTTTGTTCTTGATATCGTTCGTCTTTGTCACAGCGGCAGGTGTGACCGCGTTTCTGTTATTTTCATCGGTAAGGATGACAAACTATTTTTGTATGAAGCAATTGCCGACTTCAAAAGAAGATCTGAAATGTCATTTGCAAATATTAGAAAAGAAACTGTTGAAAAGCCAGCAAAGTGGAAACGTCAAAAACGAAAGTAAATGATACGAAGAAAGTATCGAAAAACTCGTTGACACTCAAACGCAAGTTAAAAAATACTATGTCCAGCTGAAGCAAGAAATTAAAAATTCCGAAGACGATTTCAACAAACTTCAAAATTAAATTGACGATTATCAAGGTAGAAGAATGGAGCTGGAACAAGAGATGAAGAAAACAAAGAATATAACAACAATTTGCTGAAATCCGTAACCAAAAACCCCGAACACGATGTTTACGTTGACACGACTACTGTGGATCTTGTGTTCTCTCCTGACAAACCTAAAAAAAAGATAATTGCTAAGTTTCTAGGTTATTTTGATCCGCCAAAAGATATAACATATCTTTAACTTTACTGAGTAGCCGTTTTTATCCACTTTCTCCGGTTCTGCATTTCTTCTAATAGTGTTAAACCATGGGTTGGATTTGTAGGTAATGAGACTCGTTGCTATTCCTGTTACATCGGTATCATGTACTGCTACCAAACTTCTGCCGATGAGCAAGTGCTTTTATTGCACTTAAGTCATTAGGATAAAGTAACTCTAAAATTTATATTAATATTTGGTTTTTGCTTTGAAACATTGACCCCAATCGTGTATAACTTTAAATTTTTTGGGTATCAGGATTTTTTTGAATATTACAACATTTTCTTAGTTTGTCGAGAAGGTCGACAGGTATTACTGGACAAATATTATTATCTAGAAATGTCGCGTGTGAGCGATTTGAGAGCGGTCGGTCTTGTTGTTCCGCTTGCTAGACGGCATAGTCAAAAATGATCTGCCGTTTATAATATAAAACGTGCAATTTCTATATTACACATTGTAACTCGGTAGGCCATGAGTCTATTTAAAATTATTAGGCACTCTTCTTAATTCTTTTTTGTATATTTTGGTTCCATATTTTTGTTCTAGTCGATTTCATGTTGACCTTCAACACTTCCAATTTGAGCTACAAGAAAGTTTATAAATCCTTTAAGTTTTCTAGATTTTTAGAAATTATTAATATTGTAACGGTTTAGGTTTACAAATAAACAGAATCAATAGATGCCGCTAGAAATTTAAAAGTACTGATCGGTATATCGTAGCAGGCTCGGAGAAATAAATGTTTAGATAGCACAGCAGCTTTCCGGCGTTGGTTTAGAGCAGAGGGGGGGCTTAGTGAGATTAAAAAAATAAACCGCTGTCTTAGCAAGGCGTCGCCTGTTGAGTAAGAGAGAGAAATGAAACCAACCAAGAAGAGATCAAAAGGTTTCACTTAATCCTATTACAAAATACAATGTTCAGAACAAATTGACAACAGTAATAAACCGTAAAAAGAGAAGAAAGACAGTCAAAAATTGCTATAGTAGCAAGAGAGTGAGAAAGAGAGAGACTGTCTGATGCCGTCACGTATACCTAAGAAATAGTAGCACTTAATATTAAACAAATTACACAAGTAACACACAGTATATACGGGTAAGCTCCAAAAACACAGTTCGTAGTGTCAATATTTAAATTGAGTGCTAAATGATAGGAACACTCGGTTTACATACACGATTTACACACTGCAATTAGTATGTCAAGCATGCAACGACACTTGAGCTTAAAGTAATTTGTAATCGATATATCGAGTTAAGTACCTCCCGCAAACCTAAAAGGTCTTTTGACTTTGCATCATAAAATCAAATTAAAGTGCACAAGCTCGTATTGAGCCGATTAAAATCTTGAGATTATTAAGCGTACTACCGAATACTATACTACTTATGTTTATATTTTGTATGTAACTGAGTTTCACATTTGCAAGCAATAAACATAAATCTTAATGTTAAAACTTAGCTACATTTATTGTGACGGAGTCCCGAGAGTAATGTTTCACGGCTGGCGACAAAATCGACAGGTTCTCTCACGGACGAGAGAAGTTTCTTAAGGAAGTTGTTCGAAAAGAAATGGAAAGTGTTATGTTACTCTTCGCTTAGCCGTTGATTGAAATATTGGTAAAGATAGTCAACCGCTTGTATTTGCTTGTATCACGGATGCAATTCACATATGTATGTTGGGTTGCGTTTTTGTTTACTTTTTTCACCTGTACTGAAGCGCTAAGTTATAATGTGTACGATTCTTGAAATAGAATAGTTCAATTTATTCCACCGTTGTAAAAATGGCGCAACATACAATCCGTAAAATTTACTTTTGTCAATACAATGTTGCAACGTTTTCAAATATTTAGTAAACGTATTAACTAGTAATTAAAAGTGACGAATTTTTCATTTATGAATAATACCATTGATGATACATATCTTGGATTTTAATGACAATGTTTTTTTTAATAATTTACTAAAATACATGCGAAGCGTTATTTGTTAAAACAGTTTGGTTTGGTCGGTGTTAGATAAATAAGAAACAATTATTTTACAAATTATGCTTGCACTTTATTTTTTAACTTGCAAATAATAATGTTGACATTTGTTTGTCATTTAATAACTTCGTTAGGAATAAAGTAGAACATACTGGGAGAAATACCACTAGAGTTCAGAAACGCAAAATTATTGGTTTTTGTATCTACTTGTTTTACGTGTTCAGTTGAAAAGGATTTTAAATAAAATTGGTTTTCAAATTTTTCAATTCAAAAGGCAACAAGTTACCGTGTTTTTTTAGGAAAGTGGGTTCCACTAGACCTTCAAATTTAAATTCACTTGGTAATAAAACCTATTCCTATTACTTCTAAAATAAAAGTACTAGATTTTAGCTTGAGGTGTGTTGTCTCCCGACGCGGTGCGGATAATACGTGTATAATACACTATTCTTTTCTGTGACGAAATAAATGACGATTTAATATTGAAAAATCATATTACAATAGAATTAGAAAATTATTGAGGGAAATTTGGTGTTAAAAATAGTACTCACTTTTTCCCGAGGGAAAAAATAATTTACAAAGTGACACTTTGTTATCTGTTAGTAGAGATAAAAAGTTAGGATTTTACTTCTTTGAAACTGTATCAAAATATCATGGTTTCAATTAAAATAGTTTAATTAAAGTAAAATAGCTCATTAATTATAAACATTGTTTCAAAAATTACAATTCCAACTGATCTAAAATAATAGTAATAATTTACAAACAATTTACACATAAATAATAACGTACCTAATACAATGCTATACATAAAACATATCCAAACATTTACACTTATTTATGCAGATAATATTCTTATTTTACGGTGTGGTTTGTGACATCACTGTAATTATAGCTATTAGAAATATGTTTATTAGCCTCCCACTTTAAGGTTCGATATAGTTTTATTTTAACCAACTGATCGATAATTAACAGTTTATGAGTGTCGCATTCTCTGAACCATGAATTCACACTGCTGTTGAGACATTTTTTATACGGAGTTTAATTTTTCCAATAAACCATAATCTGTTTTAAAAGATGAAATTCTTCAGTAAAAGTTTCAATAAAAAAAACACAAATTTTGAGAATTCGGGTGATGGTCTGTGTAAGTATTTAATTCCATCAGATTTGCTGTAATCTTTATATAGAATTAATGATTCGTTCACGTTGAAAACACTTGAGTCGTTAACTGTTAGCATTTCCTTACACGTATTACAATGTACTTTTTTATATATACTATACTATATATACAAATAATATATATTTATATCTATAAATATATATTTTTTTTTTTTTTTTTTTTTAAATTTAAATTTTTTTTTTTTTTTTTTTTTTTATTTATAAATAAATTTTTTTTTTTTTTTTTTTTTTTAAATTTTTTTAAATTTTTTTGTTTTTTTTTTTTTTTTTTTAAATAGAATTTATAAAAATATAAATAAATATATATAAATATAAATATATATATAAATAAATAAATTTTTTTTTTTTTTTTTTTTTTTTTTTTTTTTTTTTTTTTTTTTTTGTGTAAGTAAATTTTTTTTTTTTTTTTTTTTTTTTTTTTTTTTTTTTTTTTTTTTTTTTTTTTTTTTTTTTTTTTTTTAATATAAATAAATATATATAAATATAAATATATATATAAATATAAATTTTTTTTTTTTTTTTTTTTTTTTTTTTTTTTTTTAAATATATATATATATAAATATATATATAAATTTTTTTTTTTTTTTTTTTTTTTTTTTTTTTTTTTTTTTTTTTTTTTTTTTTTTTTTATAAATAAATTTTTTTTTTTTTTTTTTTTTTTTTTTTTTTTTTTTTTTTTGGTGGTAAAGTGTGGGCATTGTACAGAACTCAACGTTTCATGGCATGTCTTTAAAAACTGAAAGACCACGCTTGTAGGGATTCGGATCATTTACTGAAAACTATTTAAACAGTCAAAATGTTGTTAATTGTTTTAAAAAAGATGCAGTATCTAACGCTGTATTACTTGTTAATTGACCTGTCATCACAGCACTGCTAGTTGCTACAGATACAGAATTGTCTAAATACCTGAAAGCGGCGTATTTAACACGCATCTTTTTGAAAATTTGATGGGTTAATATGTTTGTCCGTAATTTTTAACATGGATCTTGCTACACTGCTACACTGATCAATATAAAAAGTGTTGACAAAATCGGTCCACTGAATTTTTTTTATTGTTGACGACTATTTCCAGTTTGCTGTTCATGACATTGTTCCTGCTTTTAGTAAATGAGGAGGATCATACGCTACATATATTTTGTTATTGTCGATTTGAATTGTTGATTTTCTTTGTGGCGCCTAGACAAGATAGAGCACTTCTGTTATTAGATCCTTGGTCGCAAACTAACGCTCGAGGTTTCAATCCAATTTGAAACAACTTATGCATCACTTGCTTTATAAGAGTACATAATATTTCGCTTTTAACTGAACCACTACTGAGAAAATAACAAAATGGAATTTTCCAATTATACAATATTCCTCTCAAATAAAAACCAATCCATGGTTACTTAAAACGGTTTACGTCCTAATTCCCTAAATCTTGATATCCTTCGACGTAGTCCCAATATTGGTTATAATTTAAATTTCGTTTTAAAGTAATTTCGTCACACATTACCACGCACTGCTTTTCTTTGTCTGTCATTCCTTCAACTTTTTTTTAATTTTTGTATAAGAACATTATTTGTCCCCGATCTTAAATTAACAATTTTCAACCACGACTTGATTGTTGAAATTGCTGGCAAAACAAATCCTAAATGGTTCAACATAAATTTGTAAGCGGTAGGCGATTTATAATACAATGATAATGCCAGTTGTTTTTCTGAATCCTTCCATGGAGTTCGTGTTCGATGAAAACATTGCATATTAATAAATGTCTTCAAAGCCGGTTTTGTTTTTAAAAGACCCGAAATTGTGCTGTTTTGAAGTTTGCGCTTCAATCTAAATATTTCACACTTTTGACTATTCAATTTATTTTTAAACTTTTAATTTTAAAAGAAACGGTTGTCTGTATAGGTTTATCAGAACTTATACTTGCACTGATTGTTGCACTTTGAAGAACATTCACAAAGGAGGCATCACTAACTGAATCGGCGTTGTTCTCAATTTTTTCTTATTGGCTGACAGAAAATAGTTGTAATTACGTTGCAAATACTTTCCGCTAGAAAATATATTTTCATAAGTTCGCACATTATCAGATTTATAAACTGTCAGAACTTCTGGTGATTTCTGAGTAGGATTTCTTTCTAATCGCAAAGGACTTCGATGTATCCTGTTTAGGTTCATCTGCAATCAAAGCAAATAATTGTATTTCTTTGAAATTTGGGCTTTTAAAAAGAACTTTATTTATGTATTGGCAAAATTTTTTAATAAAAATGAAAGTATTTCTTGAAATTGATTTTGTAATTTGTACTTTGCGATACCAGTAGTGGTGAGAAGATTGAAGACATGAAAGTGGTTAAAAGTGTTATGTAAAAATTGAGTTTTGAGAATGTTAAGATACTTTCTCACCACTGGGTACCTACCAGACCGCTACCAATAAGTATTAGCAAATTGTCATTGCTGGAACAAAATTAATTACTTTAGTTTTTTAAATAAATATTTTAATGGATAAGTTTTAAAACCAGCAATCCGATCTCACATGTAAATAATAACTTACTGAAATGTTTCAAAAATCAAAATTACTTTCGATTATTTTGTGTTCTTTTGATAGTATTTTGTAAATGTTATTACCATTGTTATTAGTAAAGCTCAGGAAATACATACTTAAAACCAATCTTGATTGTAATATTTTCATTGTAACAAATAAACAGATAATCATTAAGCTTTGCATAGATGCTTCTTTAATGCGTTTATCATATCTTAAAATATAAGTACACCTAAAGTTGATATTGAAACAAATGTATTACGAGGAGTCTTCCGGATTATCGTTTATGAGTCACATTCCTTATCGGCTTAGTCAGAAATTCTACAATTGCATACTTTAGCAACACCTTTAGTAAATGAGTAGGCTTGTTATAATATTGTTTAGATGCAAACAGTTGAGTACGTTAGATTGTAATATAAGAAAATTCAACATTCGTTCCAACATAAAAAGGGATAGCGTTTCTATGTTAAAAAATTTTAATTTCAATGACCAAAATTTAGAAATTTACTTGCGTAAGCCTAATAGATTTTAAAACATTTTCAACGGATAAACGATGTTAATGTAATAAATATATGAGTATGGAATTTTCAAAAGTATTTAAAGAAATTGTTTTTTTTGGGAGAACGTTTTTCAACGATTTCTTTACGAAATTAATATTTTTAAATCTGCAGGTTTTTTTTCATAATAATAAACTTTATTCACATGTGTATGTATACAATCTTTGTACATATATGTGTTTGTCATGATGGTATAACCATTGTTATAACCTTACGTAAGAAAGATACAAATAAATATTATTACATTGAACAATTAACAGACAATAGAAAAAATATATAACAAAGGA
Organism: Abscondita cerata; assembly: GCA_030710515.1. Classification (NCBI taxonomy): domain Eukaryota; kingdom Metazoa; phylum Arthropoda; class Insecta; order Coleoptera; family Lampyridae; genus Abscondita; species Abscondita cerata. The sequence goes on along the minus strand of JALBCR010000866.1, from coordinate 60,527 downwards.
CACACATTTAATTAGTACGTCGACAAAAATCAATAAATTCTTGTATATTGTAGAACGCATGTTTTTGTTTGTTTGTCAACATTGACTCAATGCACCAATATTTCAATCAACGGCATGATGCATTGGCAACAATGTCGTGCCTTAGCATAAACTATCAGCAAAATTACAGTTTTCTATTTCACATTTATCGGCAATACTGTTCTGTAAATTCTACAATACAATTGACGTATTTTCTTAGCACAAAGCGATACTACTGACCTCTGATGTTTAGAACAAATTTCGGGGTCGCATAATCCTGCAAGGTTGACTATCTTTACCAATATTTCAATCAACGGCTTAGCCCTCAACTAGTAGGCGTAGTACCCAAAAATTGCCTCCAGTTGTCTGAGATTATAGCTGCTAGTGGTGCGGTACTTCATAGAAAGAAATGTTGTTCCAATGGGCCACTCGAACACAACTCTTGGAAGTTATAAAAAGAAGGAACTAAAAAAAAGAACCACGTGGCTTTCAGAAATTGCACAAAAAAGAGAGAAAAGAACGATTACTTACGGTAGGTTCAAACGAAAAAAACTTAACCAAATATTATTAGTAAATTGTTAAAACATTTCAAACTATTCAGCAGTTTTATTTAACAATCTTCCAAAGTTACCAGTTCCAACAAGAAGGTAAGTAATTACAAGATGTCGAGCCACGTTGCGGAAATAAATATCAATAATTATTTTTGACTAATCGAAAATTCGCAGAATGCGCGCCCAATATGAATTTCGTCGTAACGTATTAATCGCGACATACGTGTATTCAATTTATATTCCGTGCTAACATATTGTTCGCGACACACGTTTATTCGGTGTATGAAGTAAAACCGTAACAATCTATTGTTCTATTAATCCAAAGCAAATTCGTGACGCAATGGTGCTAGGAAGTAATTAAAAACTCTTACAAAAAACGCTGGAGAGTTACATAAACCAAATGGTACACATTTGTACTAATAGTGTACATCAAGCGTAATAGATGTCGTATACTTACGAATTTCTTTTGAATCTTCTAATATAAACTCAAGCGCAAAAAAAATTAATTGATCGAAATTTTGTCCAGAAGTTCACCAATAAGCATTAACGGATGGCATTTAATTTTTTGAAATCCACAACCATACAATGTCTTCCATTTCTTTTTGACAAACAATACGGAGTAGAATATGAAGACACCGTAGTTTAACAATTCCTTTACAATTTAAGTCATTCACAAAAATTCGTTCAATCTCCATTTTCGATTTTCATTTCCATATCAATCCCATTTTAAAGTTTTCGGTTATCCTTAAAATATTCCGGAAACCTGTAACTTTTTTCGGTGTTTTGCTACATTTATACCGATTTTAGATATCGAATTAGAATTATTGAAAACTCTAAAATTTAAATAGTTATTTTACCTAAACTATTTTTTTAATTTAGCGTAAATACCTGCATACCTAACTTGAAAAACTTCTACCAAACCTATTCTCTATGAAATATTGTATTACGTTTGATTGTTGTACCAAGTTTTCGCACAATCTTCCAGTTTGTTTGTCAAACATAATATTCTTCTTGTTACATCCCAATCATATGTTACCTGTTACTTTACCAAAAGATTGTACACTATCAATTTTTTTGACATATCGGCCTGATTGTGTTATTTTGCGTGTTAATTTATGCAGGTTTTTTAAATCCGAAAAATTGGAACTAGTCACATTATGTTTACGTCTTTTACCCATACTTTCCTTTTTATTTTTAATAACCACAATCTATTTAAATTTACAATGTACTAAAAATTTACAAAAACCGAATTTACAAGCATTAATTGCAAATCCCATTTCTGATTTATTAACCCTCAACCAGAAAATACAATTCAATAGCTATTTATTTTGCCAAAACCTGGACAGACTAGTACTAATGTTACTCGTATAATAATTTGTCTATCCCATATCGCTTTTCGTCTTACCTTGGGTTTGCGTTATGATCTTATTATGTGGTCCAGATTACAGTAAACTAAATCGGATTCGATAATCCATCATCCAATAAACAGTTACTAGTCTTCACATAGATAAATTGTCATTCCGACGAAAAAATGAGTTTGACATAAAAATGTAGGTACCATGTGAATGTGTAGATTTTAGTGTAAGAAATAATTAGCGTCATGACTAAATTAATGTTATGAAACTGGACTTTGTATTATTTCAATTACGGTTGATTGGAATATTAATAGATCAATATCTTGGTTTACATATATCTAAAATTGAAAGAAATCCAATTCCGTGTCACATGTTCTATAATGTACGCAACGGCTTTAGAGATAAACAAATATTTTTTTGTTATTATTTAAGTTTTAAAATTGATTGGATTTTCATTGTTTTATGCAAAAACTTAAAATAATAAACGATTGAATTTAGCAAATTTAATTTGTAGTCAAAGTCAATCTGAAACTCCATATTTTATTATAATCTGTGATATTTCTATAATTGTATTACTCACATTGTGTATTTTTCATCAATAAATAGAGGCCTGATGAAGTATGCACTTAGCACACAAAACGTTGTCGAAATAAACAATTTAATGATTTATGGTGCACATCCTTAAGAAGTCCAATCACCAATCATTAGTTATATTAATGAGGAAATAATAACTTAACATTGAAAATTTAAATATCAACAAATTTGATCATTTGTCGGCCCAAAATATCGTGTGTATCACGAAGCCAGAAACTGTTTTTGCGAGTGATACAAAGACCTATTGTAAGACAACTAAAAATTTACAAAACAAGCAATTTATGAAAGTGGGTGGTGTCCATTTAAATACAAAAATTTTACTCTTGTTTTTAGTATCATCTGTACTAAAGTATTATTTAAATCTATTATTTTTTAACAATTAAATGCCGATGTATTTGTTAAGAATCTTACTAAAAATCATGTAATTAACTTAATTTGAGCTGTGTCTAAAAATATGTTTTAATAAGATTGCAATATAGTTTGTCAAAGATAAGGATGAACAGCATAGGGATCTCGGAAACCGTCAGAGATACCGAGTCGGTTAAATTTAGAAAAAGTTGCCCACTCGAGGGGTCAACATTTTGCTATTGAGAAACTCTCTCAGTCTAGCTTACTTCCGGAGATATTGGACAAAAATCGAAATTATGCTATTTCGTTTCCATTATATTCTGAATTTATTCAAAAAATTACCAAAAAACTTAATGCACTTTGTCAGAGCACAGAAAGTGGCAATTCAAAGTGCATTCAGTTTTTTGCTAACTTTCTCAGTAACTTCAGAATATAATGAAAACGAAATGGCACAAATTCGATTTTTTTCGAATATCTCCGGAAGTAGCCGGACTGAGCAAGTTTCTCAACAGCAAAATGTTGACCCCTCGAGTGGGCAACTTTTCCAAATTTAACCGACTTTGTATCTCTCACGGTTTCCGAGATCCCCATGCTGTTCATCCTTATCTTGGACACACTGTATTGAAAACATATTTGGGATCTTTCTCGTAGTAACAGATAACAATTACATTAACTTATATCATTTATGGGCTGATAGCATAGTGTGTAATTAAATTTATATTGTTTTAATTTATAAAACTGGCATTTAATAAAATTCAACAATTCCAATTATGTTTATCTTAAGATGGCCGTTAAATGTACCCCCTTTTGTTTCATGCAATAATTTGGCTTATGTACAAACCCGTGTTTAGACTGCTCAACTAGTATTCTATAACTCAGCGGTAAAAAATATTACATTACATTACTAGTCAAAGCAGAATAAATACTATTATGATCAACCGATCAACTTCGTGCTGTTTACGATACAGTTTTTAGGCCATAATGTGCCTCTTTATGGACTAGTCTTTTTTGTTACTTTATGGACGACTCTCAATGTCAAACGTGAATGTCAGAATAAATGTATGTATTTGAAGAGTAAAAACTGTCAATTAATAAACACAATCAAAGAATTGATACACGTTTAAGGTCTCGCCACAGTTATAGAATGTGTAGTTAATTAGTATATCATAAAATAGTGTTGAATTTCATTTTGATCTAACAATTGTATCTAAAGGTTAATAATGAGGTCGTTTGTAAAAAACTTCAATTATTTAAATGCAGTACAGTTTATTACAATAGCAGCTTTATAATTAAATGCATTAATTCAAAAGATAAGCTAGTTTCATCTAAACCCATTTATACCAAACAATAATCGTAAAGTTGAAATAAGCACGAAGTTTAAAGTTCACGTGGTTGTAAATGATAACCTCTAACTTAGCTGAGCTTAATTTTTTATATATTTTCTTATTGACAGGGTTAATAAATACGGCCTACAGAGCTTAAACTCAATATACGATGTCAGGAAATGTGACTCTGTAGTAGATATGTTTCACTGTCAGTGTAAGAAGCTTATAAAATTTATGGTATTAATGCAAAGTAAAATTAATGATCGTATATTTTAGAATATTTTTATAAGTTTTTGGTTAAAATAAAAAACAATTTTAGAAGAAATGTAACTGCCATAAAATACTCTGCTATAATTTGTTAGAAAAACTAAATTTAGTACATACTTTTGAAATTAGTTGTGTGTTATTTTATTAAAGATTGTATGGCATAGACCAGCAACATCGTCACAACGATGTAAATAAAATCAATTAAAATTGTTTACAAATATTGCTAAAAAAAATTGTTTATGTCTAATTATTTTTGTTCAGAGAATTGAAATTCTTGCGTTCATTAGTTTGTAACTGCTTTGTTTTCGATTTTGAATTTAAAAAGAAAACAAGAAATAAAATTAAATGGTTATTTTGTCATATCCTTATGCTGTTGCTACTAACTGCATAACAACTAATTAGATATTCTTAACACACAACTGATGTTCATAAAAATCTTAAGAATAATTATTAATGAGTTTTTGTGTACATTAAGTTTGTTTCCACTAGCAAAAAGAAGCCTAATTTCCGCAAGTGAAAAAAACATTGCTTTTAACTTGACCACGTTTTGCCCTCTCAAAGTGAGAGCATCCTCAGGCCCTAAAAATTTGTTTACAACCACGAACAAAATAACAAACAAATTAATTAAAAACCACACAATTTATAGAAACTCATAGACATTTAAATTGAGTTTCAATATGTAATTTATGTATGCTGACTTAATTAAAATGAAAGTGTTTATCACATAAGTTAAGGTCATAAAAGTTAGCATTCACGTTCACTACAATCTGTGCAATAAAACCGATAACTTATAAAATTGTACGTACAGCATGTATCTTATTTTACTGAACATAATTACGTGACATCCATCGATATAATCAAATTGTTATATACGGTGCATAAGTTTTGATCAAGATCAAGATTGAAATTCATCATGTTGTTATGTTTCTTTAAATACATAATTTCAGATATTTCGTTGGTTGAGTACTACATGGTTGTATCTGGCCATGAGTAACAGTGGAGATAATTGAGTTTGAAACTTTCATACAAAATTTTGAAAAACTATAGAAGCAAATTACTTCCAGTTAGGTATATTTATTTTTCATTATCCTTTGTAAAGTTTTTCAATATAAACATCGTAATAAAGCAACCAGAATGTTGGGTAAATTTTTTTTTATTGTAACACATACAACTTTGTGTTTGCAAGAGTTTCATTAAAATCTAATTGTTGTCATTTACAACCTTGTTGCGTTATACCTAAAATATTAAAATAATTTTTATAATAATGCTGCATGTATCAAATAACTAAAATTAAACTGCAAAATACCTAAATTAACATACTTAAAGTATTAAAACTAACTAATATTTGAAAGAACAACGTAATCTTAAATAAAAATTTATTTTTAATTTTGGGAACAGCTACTCTTTACTCGCCTGGTACCCTTTCCTACGTTTGCTTTCGGTTCTGGTAGAATACTATCATAGTACTCTCTGTCGACTTGAGGCATCCATGGCAGCATGCTTTTTAAGGCACTTGCTTTGTTTTCAGGCAAAATACCTCTATCACTGGACTGTTTAACTTTAAATAAGTCTGTTTGGATGCACGAGTTCGTTAGTTCTTTTCGTATATTAATCTTCTTAAATTTCTCGCTGTAAGAACATTTATATTCAAGTTCCTGAAAACATTGTGTGTACTCCATAGCAACTACTTTTGTATAAGAGATAAGTCCATAATTGAAGCGAGATGCACCATCATAAAAATTTAGAAAGTAATGAGGTCTCATTTGTATTATTTTGTAGGGCTTTCTTTTATTGACTTTTTTCAGCAGTCTTAAAAGACCGACAGGCGAGTAGTATTCAGTCTTAGCGAGAAACCTTTCAATAGAACTATGCACAGAATCTATTTCTTGTACTGCAGAATGGCCGGGTGTTGAATATTTCATTGTAATTTTCTGCAGTTGTGCGTTTTCGAAAATCAATTTTGTTATTGCAAATGAAATCAAACTGTTCCGATTTTGGGGACACAGCTGTCACTCCATAATGTCAATTCTGTTAGGTTTGGATTTTCTTGTAGAACTGCCAGAATAATTTGGTATAAGGCACTTGCAATATCGTTTCCCTTGCGTCCTTTCATGACCTCGCACCAAATCGCACAATAAACGCGTTTGGTTGTGGACAGATGAGCGGTTAAATTGTATACAGATAATTTACTTTTATAGTAAAACTGCCCAATTTCGGCTTTGGGGCAAGACAGAACATTTTGAAGGTCGAAACAGAGGGTTGCTTTTTCCCCGTTACTTCTGTCTTCATTTCGGTCTTGCCTCATAGCAATTTTTTCTTGTATGTGCCGATTATATTCTTGTTGTTTTGTTTCATTTAAGTTCGATTCCTCTTTTAACAGCTTAAATTCTTCACAAATTCCACACCGATCTTTCTTGGGTTTGTGGAAGTATAAATTGAAATTAGTTGCAAATATGTTCCGATAAGCTGATTCTTTACATGGTTCATTACCTATTTCTTGCATTTTTTCAACGTATAATTCATACATTCTACGTATAGTCAATTGTGAGTCAAGATACTCTCTGTTGCTCGAAGCACGACAGTAGTGAGAATCTACCCTGGGAAAACTATTTATATGGTTTACTATTAAAGTCTTGTCTTCGTCAGAAATTTGTTTTTGATGTGCTTCCCAGATAAACTCTTCAATGGTATATGCACAGATGTATTTTTTGCATGTGCGGTATAAAGAGGTTTCTGACTTATTGACAGTGTCCCCAAATAAAAACGTTTGCATACTTGCATTCGGTCGTTTTCAATTTGAAAGAAATACTTGTAAGTTACTTTCCTTCTTGATGATGCCTTTCTTCGTTTCGATTCTTCTTTGATTGTTGTTGACACAAGGAACAGCTTCTTTTCTTCTGCGGACAGTGTATAGTATTTTTCAAATATATTATGTCTTTCTTCGGCAGTAAGTTTATTGGCACATTTATATTTACAAGATGTCTGACAATCTTTAGTGGTCTTAATTGTTCTGCGAGGCACTAACTTTTTTCGGCTGGACATGTACTCTTCACCGCGATCAAATTTACATTTTCTTACATTCCGAGCCCAATTCTGTGGATTTCGAGGTCGTTTTCTAGTTTTTTTTTGGTTTATTCTCTTCATCAGAAAATTCTGCACGGATGACTTCGTTTGTGACACAGTTGGTAGCGTCATCTGGATTTTGATCCCCTGCTGATGTTGGATTTCGTTTTAAGTTTTCTGTAAATTTGCGTCTTTTCTTGGTAAGAGCTTTCTCGGTAACTTTGTCTTTACTACAGCTAGGAGTATTGTATGAACAGTCCTGTCTTTTTAGAGGTTTGGGATTATTTCGTTTGTTGTGTAAATATACATTATTTGTTTCACTAAAAAAATATAATATTTAAGCATAAACTCAATGTAGTAAAAGCATAATCTATCAAATTTTACCTCTCAGAGCTCGAATCAGTAGGAAAGTACTCTTTATCTGCATCGGAATCATAATAAGGAGAATCGGTCACATCCTGGTTGCTGTGTAAATATATTGTATTATTCGTTTCACTAAAAATATATTCATAATAAACAAAACATAACCTCAACTAAGCAAAATGTAAATTTTACCTTTCAGAGCTCGAATCAGTTCGTAAGTATTCTATTTCTGCTTCATAGGCATTATCGCGCGAATTAGTTTCATCAGTAGCACTCATTATGTCACTGTTTTAACTTATTTTTCAAGAAAGGAAGTCGGAACACAAGAGATTTACTTTACAACAGCATGTGCGCTGCAAAGCAACAAAGTTCTAACTGACAGTTGAAGTTCTCAGTTAGGCCCATATGTAAAACAACAAAGGTGTATGAAACCACATACAACTATGTGATCGCAAAAACGTATTTTCAACACATACACTTATGTTTGATTGTCTATAAAATGATTTTGGTAAGTGCTGTCATCTATTGGACGATAGCAATGTCAAGATATTTTCATATACAACCTTGTAGCATTAAAAACTCAAAATCTCAAAAAATGTCGCATACAACCATGTAGTACACAACCGACGATTTTCCATTTTTTTTAATTATAGAGAAGTTTCTTTTCTTTGTTTTTGCAGCCATATTGACGATTTTTATTCTATTTTTTAATTTTTGTTTAGTCGGTTCTATATAACATTTAATGCAATTGTCACAATTTAGTCTATAAACTCCATGGGATCTATCAAACGTATTGATTTTTGATTTTGTTTAAGATCTGCTTAAATTGCGATCAAAGTGTAAAACTTTGGTGTTATGTCATTGTTGTTATTGTGTTTATATAATTTAGAAGTTTATTAATGTGTACAGAGCCATTGAGAAAAGAGGGACCATTTAACAACTTTTTTATCTTACAATTTAAAAAAATATTTAAAATAATTTTTGAATTGTAATGATGTCTATAGTTGATGGCACTTTCAAATATTTTTTTTTAAACAGAAAACGGACATAACTTTGGTTTTTTAAATAATAGCTTATATAATTTTTGACATTTCTAGATTCCTCGTTTTTTCTTTTCTCACATTAGTTCTTAATTCTATTTTGTTTATTAAGAAATATGTATGTTATCGAACAGGTGTTTAGATAATTTTGGTAGCTAGTATTTTAAGCACAAAAGTGCTTGCCAATATTGCATCCTGTTTGACACATTGTTATTATCGTTTTCGTTCCAAAATAAGAAAAACAACAGTCTGATTTCAGCAACGCAACATGTCGAGTACGTGCCAACTGAATGGAAAGTCGCTTAAAACCATAATTGCGCTTTGATAGAAAAGTGGTGTTTGGGCGGTGGTTATTAAGTAACGTTTTAATTTTTTTTCTTTGTTGACAAGATGTTACGGTAGATTCCACAACGCATCGGGTGGTATTGTTCTAACGGTGCCCAAATCTGGAGTAAATTACTCTATAATTAGCGGCAGGCACTCTATTAAGATGTACAATTCTGCCGTCAGTTTCCGATTGACAAGAAGTTTTTTGAACTCTTGAAGTATGACAGTTCAAATAGAAAACAGATTTTCCACCAAGACGAGGCGATTTTGCGTAGTAGTTGCCGGCTAGTTGTGATTACATCTCAGACTTGATGTCGTGCATTTGAAAATTTGGTGAGCTTGATAAGTAGAAAGTTCAATGTTGGTTTCGTGTCGGTTGCACGCACTACTAGAATTGTTTTCCTATTCTAGGCTGATATTGCTGCGTGTTGTCGCAATTTTTTTCTCCTATAAATCAATTATGTGTGAAATTTCCCCCCTTTTTATAGATAAATTTACAGTCTTTAGATTTGATTCTTTACGCAACCACGGTACTGCCGCTTTTAATTTCTATAAAATTCTTTTCTCACGAAAGAATCTGAGATAGTAGATTTGGTTCTAACACCAAAGCCTGCAGTGTGATTTCCATTTGCTAAAATTTTCACTCATAACTTTTCTGATTTTAGTACGAACCCTTGTGCTACGTAAGAATAACTTAAAACCTCTCTTATTAAAAACTGCCAGTTTAATTTACAGTGTTACTACCGAAAGCCGATACCAACAGTACCGTCGCCGCATTCTATTCTTCATCCGCTATCATATCTTTTTGGAGACAGCTGAGGAACTTGAAGACGTAATCTTTAACCCAGCACCTCAAGGAAACAATCCCAGTACATCGACTTTTCAAGAACTGCATTTTAAATAATTTATTCCTATAAATTAAGAGAATTTTACATCACATCCGTAACTAATCTACTTACTGAATAAATAAAAACCGCTGTAAATTTCTCATGTAGGGTAATCTATCAAACCCTGGAAGTGACTACATTACAGACAAACATACAGGCACATACACAGTGCGACGACAATCCCGTCTGGAACCATTACAATTTGTCGCATTAATTTTCATTACTACAAATTGTGATTTATATTTATTTGCTAATCAGTAAACAAAATTTGTAAATATCCGAATAATATACTATTCAAACCCTGGCGTTTACTTTTCTCTGGCTGAAGGAATCCCAGGTACAAAATAAATTTTGTTTCATCCCTGTGTTCAATTAAGCCCTTATTATTGTTAATTGTGTTCCACGTTTCTATGATAAAGAGTAGTGTTATACCTTACTTTCAGATAAACCCTAAGTTGAAGATTAATTTTACTAAGACGTTTTGTAGCTTTGACTGGGAGTTACGGTAACGAAGTTCTTTCAATGCTTCGCCGGTAGTCTAGATTTCGTAATTTTTGCTTTGACATAGACGAGGAATCAAATACTAACAAATTTATTGATTCTGTATAAACTCTGCTAAATTAGAAAACAGCAGTAATTAAACCTATAAAAGTCCAAAAATTGCACTGTGTTACTATTATACCAACTCCACACTTTTATTTTTGAGTTTTTTTGTTTCTATCTAAAAGTTTCTTAACTAGACTTAATTAGATTTTTACGAGTAGTTATACTATATTATGTTTTTCTTTTTGTTAAGTTTTTATTTTTCATATATTTTTTCTGATTATATAGTGCAAGTTAAAATTTGAAAAATGTTTGTTTGTGAAATGGACTTCAACAAATACTTTTGTGACGGGTTTACAGTTAGTGCTGGCTGTATCTTTTGGATGCATCTTCCTATTAGGCTGTAATTGTGGCAATCTACCTACATCGAAAATGCTGTAAATTATTGATAACAGGTGACTTTCGACTTTTACACCAGTCTATCACTTTTGGATACCAGCCACTTTTTGCTCTTTTCGCTCGTTGACATCCAACAACTTGGTATATACCTGGAGAGTATGACAAACCCCAACAACGTAACCTGACTCAAAAGCTAAGTTGATCTAGTTTTAAGATACTTTTTTTCACGCGAACTTCCATAATTATAATTGAATGTATTATTCAAAACCGATTGTTAACAACCCGAATTAATTATTATTTATCGCCTTTTGTGACCATTTTTGTGCTCGATAGTTCACACAAAAATCTATTTTCAGGTTTGTTTGCCCCAATACTTTAGTTTTAAAGTATAATTGTTAAATCTGTTAGTTAAATATAACTAGGAAAGTAATATTTAGTATTCGCTTTCGTACGACAAATAATACTGTCTGGAGGCGTGAATTACGTATTCGGTTCTGCCATATTAAATTTTTCTTAAGAAAAACGATATTTCAGCCAGATACTGCTCTATTTATCTGTGATGCAATTTGTATTATTTACAAATTCAATTTGTTAACCATATTCGTATTACGATTTTATTTATATTTTGTGTGTGTGTATATGTTTCTTTTGTTAACAGTTTGTCTTTTTACATCTTAAGTCCTTACTGGTTGAGATTAAATACTACAACTCATAGGGTAGCGCCCTTGTCTCGTAAGCACTTAATTTTATAACTGATAAATTTTAAATTGTCTACGACCCCCACCGACAGAAGTATCGGGTAAGTGCACCGAAAACGATTATAAATTTTTCTAAAATAAATTTGTTTACGATGTATAATCAATCACTAGCGGATGTGATTCAGATATCTGATAGTTATACCTATAATACAAGAGTGGATGCTTTAAATTTGAACAGTTTGCACATAGTAAATATGATAAAAGTTTTTAATTCTTATTTTATTTAAAATTTATTATTTGTATTACGAAAGCAACTAATAAAGTCTCAGTGGTAGAATTATAAAACTTGTTACAATAGAACTTAAAAAATTTTTTTGTAAAATTGTCCAAATCAAATATTTTCATTTTTTTCTTCGTAAATTTTATCTCTAAAGTTTCGGTATTGATTTTTAAAATCCCAAAGTTCAAACATATTTTTATGAACGCCTAGGAATTAATGAAAACGATTTTATCTAACAGGTGCGTTTGGCTGCTAGTGAATGAACTTCTTTAAAGTTAAATGTTTGTCATTTTTGTGAGTTTCTACATGAGATTGTTTACAACTTGCATAAAATGAAGAACTTATACCCAATTAGTAATCAGCAGTATAATATATCATACGCCACTAAAGCTTCACAAATTCTTGCACAAAGTTTTTTATATTCACTGTTAATCGGACGCTATGTAGATTCTACTAAAAGAAATAGGTTTAATATTTCAATAATTAATTTTTTGGTTATGAATTTCAAACATGATCTTCCTTTAATTTCGTAGATCAATTTTGCACGCAGAAATTTTTCGCATTGTAATACATATTAGCTTAAGTATTTTACTAGATACGTATTGTGTGCAATGCAATTCAACTGGTTTTAGCACGTATGTACACATTCATTGCTTTTACGCAATTCTTCATTGAAGCTTGACTAATTTTAAAATTATTATGTTTCATTACGATATTTTTGAATATGTAATGCAATATAACAAATAATATTAATTTTGAATGTACATTTCATAAATAAGACAAAAGGAGCGATCAAAACTATAGTAAAGACTGAGGAAGGGGATAAATAGGAAGCAATAACGGTATATGGGAGAGAAAAGAAAAAGATTATGGAAATAGTAGGTAAGGTAAAAAAACTATTAGAATTAAGTAAAGAGAGGACATGGACAATTTTAAACAGAAACTTGGAGGAAGAGGAAAAATAATAGTTAACTTTCATAGGAGAAAAAGGAGAATCCGTAATAGATTATGAAATTGCAAACGAGAAAAATAAAGAGGATAAAAATTTATGAGAGATGGGCAGGAGGTAGACACGGGCCACCTTCCGATAGAACTAGAAGATAGAAGAAAGAGTTAAAGAGTATAATAGAGAAAATAGAGAAGGCAACAAAAAAAATTGGTGTTTTAAAATAAAAAATACGAAATATGGAGTAAAAGCCGATCGGTGGAATGTGAATATGTGAAGACAAAAAAGGAATGAGAAAAGAAAAAGAAAATGAAAAAACGGAAAAATAAATATACAAGAATAGAAAATGTTAAGAGCAAATATTAAAAAAGTATGTGAGAAGAGAAAAATAGAAGATAAAAGAGATCAGGAATAAAGGATAAGCATGGAAGTAAATATGAGAAGAAAAAGGAAAAGAGAGAGATATAAATTAGTTGGAAAATATGGAAAAACCACATGATAAGCATACACTACAAGGAAAAGAAAAGAAGGCGGTAGTACATATAGATAGAATAGAAGAAAAAGAAATAAGGAAAGGAAGACTAAAAAAACAGAGTTGGAAAAGCTTTAAAAATTAAAGATGGAGAAAGCGGCAAGCACAGATAGCACACAGGGGAGCAGTGAAAATACACAGGAGAAAGAATGAGGATAGAATCAAAAGAGTAATGGAAATGATATGACAAGGGGAAGGGTTTTCAGAAAGCTGGAAAGAAGCAATGTTGTGCCCAATATACTAAGGCGAAATAAGCAAGATGTGAAAAATTACAGAGGAGTAAGCATAAAGAATGTAGGGTACAAAATATACAGTGACATAATAAGAACAAGATTGAAAAACAGTGCAAGAGAAAAAAAATTATACCAAAGTGGCAGACAAGTTTTAGAAAAATAATATATACCTCGAAAAATATTTGGGTGTAGAAAAAACTTTTTTAATAAAAGTACAGATTGATGAGCTGTACATTTTAAAATTACAAAATTATGTATTTTTTAAATAAAATTATCCATTTTATTGCGCATTTTGATTTCTTGGAAAATTCTATAACGTTATTTTATGTATCATACAGGGTGTCTAAAATGGATAGTTTTTGCGTTATTTCACTTTTTCCGGAAAAATTAACCTTTTGAAAAAAAATGAATAACTCAGTTATCCTGAAATTTATCCAACTGCAATTTTGTAGTTTTAATATGCATTACTTGTGCTAACTAAAGTTAGTTGTTCACCTTTCCAACCTTACTAAGTTTTCAGTAATCAATTATTTAAGTTGAACTCCCTAAATTCATGAATAACTTGATTTCTTCAAATAGCACCAGGTAATTTTTATGTGGCGTTTGCATTTAGATTATTCTTTTTGTTATTTTTCGAACCTTCTATTTATATACAACCCTTGTTATCTAATTTTAGCCGTTCTTTTGTAGTTCTTCATTTTTTTAACGATAGGCGCCATTTTGTTTTTTTTTTGAAAACATAGACAACATTTTTTCTTTTGCGGCGCATTTCTCAATCGATTTTTCACATAGATTCCTCAAATCCTTAATTCTATTTTGCTCATATTTTCTACAGGTTACCTTCTTTAATTATTTTATATTTTCAGGTTATTTGTTTTTCCAATGATAACTAAAGTTGCTACATTTTTCGCGTTCCAAACATCCGAAATTGGTCATGTTGAGCGTCTACAGACACAAACACTTCACAATAATGGTAAGTATTAAATAATACAAATTTATGCATTATTATTCTTTTTAGGAACGTTAAATGGCATGGATTTGAATTCTGAAATTAGCCTCTAATTTAATTTTATTAAAAATTACTTTTAATAATTGAAGTCTTGGCATAATATTTAACCATATTTAAATCAGGAAATTACCATCGTCTGTAATTTAAAGCATAAATATTGGCACTAATACCAACCTTTTGTTATTTACGTATTTGTCAATTGAAATTACGTAACCGCGTTGGTTTATTTATTTCATAATGATTTTAATCCGTTTTTATTGTTTCTTGAGTTAATATTTTAAAAATCGACTTTTTAGAACTACATTACTAGTATTTATTTGAGGTAAAGATAACTTCGTATGTACAGTGTAAAGACCCGAACTACTTTTAAAATTTTGTTTAATAAAAAGTTCTGAATATAACACAGATATTATATTTTTCACCTCGGTCAGCGTAAGTTGGAGAAAAGAATAGTCCAGGGTTCAAACAACATACTATATTTACAAACTCAATATTAAAAATGATGACAAAATAAACAATATTATTTATATAAATTTAAAAACAAAATTTAAGACAAAATAACAACGAAAAATTCCAGTCAATTATATGGTATATGGGTCGGTTGGTCCCTGTGGTTACACCTCAGACATTTATCCTCAATAGCGACCGGTCGGCGTACAATAACTTGGAAGTACCTGTGAATCAAACGTTAGTCAATCTTCTTTTGATTGCTCCAGCAATTCTTTAATTTTAATTGAATTGTGTGCGACGATTTTTATAAAAGCAAGACGTTCCATGTACGGATCGGATTTTTGGTTTTTAAGGCAATTTTAAATAAATACTTCTTCAGCCTCTTTTATATAAGACAATGTACTGTGAAGACTTTTCAGCCTTTTCTATACAGGATATACTAAAAATCGGAAAGGTTGCTTGCTAGTTTACCTTCTCAGAAATGTTTTAACTCGATTTCTTCAAACGTTTTTAATGAACGCGTAGTTTTTGTACCACGAACGTTAAGTTTATATTCAAACACTTTCTTCAACTTGGGAGAAGTTTTAGGGTTCGGTAGTTGAACAAGATGTATAAAGGAAAACGTAATTGAGAGAATAAACAGTTCTGCGCTCCAGACTCTAACGAAACTTTCAACGCAGTCCTTACACCAAGAAAACGGAGTATTATAGAACATGCTGCAAAACAAATTTAATTACTTGACAGCTTTGCGGTTTTTACGGAAGAAATTGTAGTATCAGGTAAATAAAGTGCAAGATCAATTTAACGGGTAATTATTATATATATATATATATATATATATATATATATATATATGTAATTAAGAACGAAGTAAATGCTTTTGGCTCGGGCAAGTTTATCAAAACTGAGGGCCTGAAGCTATAACTTGATACTGTAAACTACTATGCATATGATGATTTCATACAAGTTCAACGTTCATCTGCAGTTAGGTATTCTAATTTCATAAAAAATATAATAAATTACTCTTCATAATAAAAAAACTATAATAGGAGATTTTTAAATGTGAAAGTTGTTATGTTTTTTGATTCAGAAATTAAACTTTCTTTGATAAAACATCCATTTCTGTCATCACAATAGTTTAAGAGGTTAATCATGGCCATTGTCTAAAAATGTATTGTTATGGAAAATATTTGTTTTGCACATTTAAAATAAGCTCTTGTTTATTTAAATGACGTTTAACTTCTAATGCTTCAAAAACTTTAGTTCTTTATAATTAGTTAATTAATGGATTGATTCCAAAGTATGTTTTGCACAATTTTATTTTTTTAGCGTTTATTTCCAAAATCGATCAAAAGTTCTTTATATCTTTTACTTCAAAATTTCTAATATTGTCCTATGAATTATATTAACATTTGAAATTGTGAACTCCTAATTCTTTTAAAGTGTGTTTGTTAATTCGGTATCGAGTCTACCTATACAATAGCGAAATTTATCTTATTTTATTTTGTTTATGTATCTAGGCAATTACAGAGAAACGACTAATTTATGTACCTTTCTGTAAACCGCGCTATTATAAACGCAAAACTGTACAAGCAGTAGTGCGACCAAATAAAAATAGTTGAAATTGAAAATATATAGCTTTAAAAACGTATTAAACACAACATTTTTGTAATAGTGTCTGTCGGAAGTATTGATTTGTTAAATTCATTAAAACTGAAAATCGTAGAACTTTTCATCACGAATACATCTATAAAAGAAAAGAAAAACTACAAACAAGATGTCAATCTCAATTCAACCTACCTACAAATCACATACCTACATAAGATATCCTAACCTAAAATAAAAATGCATAAACTTTTTATTGTTTTTAAAATGCGTTCGAAAGATATAAAAGTTAAACGAAAGGTTTTTATTAGTCCATTAAGCTGAACAGATACATAATTTATCAGGTGACAATACGCATCTTGTTTTGTTTAGGTTGAATAAAATCTTACGTTAAATAAAACAAAGATTTCTTATTGACGCAGTTTAGACGGCAACTGCTTACAAAAACGTTGATCTTGCGATAAGCTAAATTGGGTAGGTCTGACGTTCTCTACGCCTGTCATCTTAACTTCTACGACAAATAATGTAAAGACACTTAAAAGAAAATAAATATAATACTTTCTGAAAACTTTTTAGTTTATTTATGATTGATTCGCACTGTTGTTGTTACAAAAGAATTTTGTAAAACCAAGTTCAAGCAAAACAATGTTTTTAACTTCTACAACTCTTGTTCCGAAGTATTTTTTAAATAATTTCTCTATTTTATTTGTTTTTTACTAAAGCTTTATTTAAATCTCATACAACGAAATTCTATATATTTTATTCTTACAAGAAAAATGTAAGCAATAGAAACGGAATTACGTTCCTAAATATAAACTGTATGTGAATGTCGCTTTGTATAGACATTCAGAATGTTTGCACAGATATTTTTATCAGTTAGATAAACAATGACTTTTTGTTCGCATTACTTTAATTGAAAGGTAGATGTAAATAAGTGATGACTTTATTCATCGCAATTCATATAAACAATCATTTATTGCTAATGTTTTTGTTTTTATTGATTCTCATGCCATATTTTAATATATGGCGCTTACTTCATTAACAGCCAGTTTTTTAATCATCGGTTAACGTAAATTGTTGATTGTCATGAAGATAATTGTTGTCACAATTGTCTCCTTGAAATTAACCGAAAGTTAACATTAACCAGATATTGAAAAATTGCTTCTTATTAACGTAACTTAAAACAATAAAATTATAGTTGTCATTTAATTATTCCTATACATTTTCATAATTTTTTATTATTACGTTGTGATGTAAGTGGTATGTAAAACACCAGTATTGTAACATGTTTATTTTTCATTTATTTTTTTTTAATAGTTATGTGTTTGTCGTTGATTGTGTAGTTCCATTAGTTTTAAAATAGAAATGAACTATTAACATATAAAATAGATTAATTACTATGGTTTTCCAAGTAGTTGTTGTCGTGATGTAGTTTTTAAAATAAATTAAAATTGTCGTCTAATGATAACAAGAATTTTTATTTAATATAAATATTTATTTATTTGCCAATTTTGTACGGCATCATCAAAGTAACTTTCCAGCACTGCAAACAATATTAACCCAGACAAAAATAGCAGTCGAACAATAATAATTATTAAAGTAATATCAGTGACTAGTCCTACATGACAGGTTTGAACAATATTTTTTGTATTGAGCAAATATTCCTTTAATAAATATTAGCAACCATTTACATTAATGTAAAATTTTACCTTGATAAAAATTGCATAGTCCGGTAAACTGACGTTTTTAGTTGTAGTCATTAATATAATGGATAACTTTGTATAGATTTTTTTAATTTACTTTTGTTTTCATTAACAAAAACATTGGGAAAAACTATATTTGAATTACGTTGTTATTATTTCAACGTCTGTGAATGCCAGTGTTTTTTGTAATTTTTCTCAAACTGATGCGGGAAGAATAGCTTTCTGATTGGCTGCACACTTATACTAAATGGCATTTCTAAAGCGCCGAGTACAAAATAGTTATTTACCTTGATTGAAAATATTGCATTAAGAAATTTAAATTGCAATTATGCCTTAACTAATTGACCGATAATTTCAGGATTTTGCACAAATTATCTTCT
The DNA here is from genome assembly GCA_030710515.1 of Abscondita cerata. Lineage (NCBI taxonomy): Eukaryota > Metazoa > Arthropoda > Insecta > Coleoptera > Lampyridae > Abscondita > Abscondita cerata. Next base: position 41,611 of record JALBCR010000866.1, on the reverse strand, counting down.
ATTTCTCGAAAGACTTACGCTACATTTCAAAAAATTACGGATCTACGAGTTTTTAAAGAAAAACAAGAATATATCACTTTTTCAAATTTTTTTCGGAAAATAATTATCCGATTGAAACGAGTTAGCGCTCTTTTATTCGTTTTATTATCTACAACTTTTCTTTTGACGCCGTTAAAGTTAGTTTATTACTTTTTGAACTTGCTACCTCGAAAACAACGTCTGACGCACTGTGTAGTCAACCAGGAACGCGTGTTTCCCGGTTTAGTCAACCGGGAAACACACAGTGGTGCCACCCTTTCAAAGTGAAAAAGTTTTATGTTACCGCCATTGTTTCATAATGAGATGTTTATAATTCATTCGTTTATTGTATTAGCTAACATAGCGTGTCGTTTTATATGTTTCTTATTAAGTAACTGACAGAATAACATCAACAACAAATTTCGTTTTATTGTACGATCGCACAATTTTGCAACCAACTTAACGTAAATGTCAAATGTAGTATTCCTTATTATAGTTCATCTCGTGAAAGAAAATTGGTCTGATAATTTGACGTTTGGAAATTGTTATCGGTGCACCTGTAAAGTGGTTTCGACATAATTGTGTGGATTTTGTGTAGACCATGTCCAATAGTCGCAGAGCAAATATAACCTCAATAACAAAATCGATCCAGAGAAGAAGATTGTCTGTTCCGTTTCAAAACAGATTAAACATATTTGATATGACTTTAAAGAAAGTAAGTGACATTTAGAATTAAATTAATGTATACAGTATCTTAAACAAACAACTTAAACAATGTTACTGTTATATACAGGGTGTTTCATTAATCAGTTACAGAAAATGAAACTGGAGATAAAAACTCTAAGAGGTAGTAAGACTCGCTCCCTTATGCAGAGAACAAAGGGTGAATAAAATTATGGGAAATTATAGAGGCTTCTTGGTAGTAGTATTTGATGTTCAGTTTCTTTTTTTTTTATTTCAAGTAATTTCAGAAAAAATCGATTAATGTGAATTTTTTACCACATCTTTAAGGGCTGCTTAACTCTTCAGGGGACTGCTTTAGGAAATTTTTTTTATGTTAAAACCTCTTTAAATTTTACAAAGGAATCTCCAGTTTCATTTTGTACAATTGGTTAATGAAACACTATACATATATATATATATATATATATATATATATATTAACTGCTTTACATACCTGTCGGCAAAGTTAGCTAACATTTTCGTACGTGAACGCTTTCACGAGTCGACACTAAGATGTCAAAAACTTACTCATTATATATATATAAAAGAATTAGCAACTTAGCCGATAGGTATGAAAGCAGTTACTATGCTTTACATGACCTGTCGGCATAAGTTGCTAACATTTTTCGTACGTGAACGTTTCACGAGTCGACACTAGATGTCAGAAAACTTTATCATTTAAATATATATATATATACTACAGTTATGTCCAAAATTCGATGCTCACCATTTGGTATTTTGGAAACGGTAAGAGTTACAGGGTCGGTTAAATGGAACAATATGGAGGTATTTATCTTACCTCTTCAGACCTTCTCTTGTTTTTCCAAAGAAATGCGTTGCCTACTAGATGTTGCAAAAAGTGAAATCGGCATTTTCACTTTAAACTTGCGTAGAAGTCCACACTATTTATCCTACTCAAAAAATATAAAAATAAAAGTTGTAGACATTTAGATATTGAATAATAAGCGTCATTAAAATATTTTTTTGCCTTGCATCAGTAGCGAAATATGAATCCAAAGGTTGCATTTTTTTAAATGGAAATGAAATGTTATTTTTATACAGTTGAATTACCTGTTTTTTCCTTTTTAACTTGATCTAAGGTTCGAGCTAACTTTATCTTGTGTTAACTAGAAGATATAAAAAAAAAATCATTTTTGAGGCATATTTATAGAGTTACCAAGTTATAAAGCAATAACAACAAAAAAAAACATAACGGGTGGATAACATCTAATAAAACAAATCGAGTTTTCCTATAAAAGATTCTCAATAGTGCGGCCATTGACTTCTAAACATTTTTGTATAGCGTTTTCAATATTTATTCGGCAATTCATTAATTGACGGACGCTAACTGAATTAAAGGCCCCTGCACTGACGCTCTGCTGCAAATCATTAACGTTCCATCAATTGACAACGTATACTAAATTTTTTATGTGTCCCCACAGGAAAAAATCTAGTATGGACAAATCTGGTGATCGCGCAGGCCAACGTATGGGACCGTTTGTTCCAATCCAACGGTTTCCAAATCTTGCTGATAAATATTCAGTGACGATCCTGGAATTATGGGCCGGGGCGCCGTCTTGCTGAAACAAAATACTTCTTTCTTCTTGAATAGGTAGCTCGTCCAATGCATCTTCGACTTCGGCTTGCAGCAGTTGAAGATATCTAGTCGAATTAAGCGTTTGATTATAAATAAATGGACCTATCAAACGATTTCCCAAAATACCGCACCACACGTTAAATCCGAATCGTTCTTGGAAACGCGATTCTCGAACTATTTTCGGATTTTCATTATTCCAATAATGATAATTATGCCGATTGTAAATGCCGTTGTTTTGTGAATCTACTTTCATCGCTCCAAAAGAATTTTTTAGAAAAAGAATTATCGTTTGTAACTTCATCCAGGTACCATCTACAAAATGTAACTCTTCGAGCATAATCATTTTCTTTGATATGATGGCATATCATTGGCTTATAAGGATGAAATTTCTTTTTTAAAACATAATGTACTGAACTTCTTGCCATACCACTGTCATTCCGAAATTTTTCTTACTGAAACGGAAGGCTCAACATTAACAGCAGCTAGAACAGCTATTTCAGCATCCTCATTGTCTTTTTGATAGGTTGTAGGACGAATGGCGGTGAAGGGATCCACCTTGTCGAAGATTTTGCTCGAGTCAGGGAAAACAAAGTTCTGTGAGGTTGCCTTCTTTCGGGGTATAAGTTGTGATATTCATTTGCCCGCAGTTGAATTACGATGGCATCTTATGTAGACAACAAACATGTCCGTTTTTTCATGGTTTGAAACTGCATCATCAATTTTGAATATGAATAGCTTACTACAACAACTACAAGTTCTGACACGATACTACTGTAACAATATTATTGACAGATTTGATGTGCAGTTGTTTGTTTCTTAAAATTTGCAATCATGGATAGTGTGATGTGCTTTAAAATACATCTACAGATCTCAAAAACGATTTTTCTTTATATCTTCTAAAGTACACAAGATAAATAGCTCGAACCTTATATCGTTGAAAAAGGAAAAAAATCAAGTAATTCAACTGTATAAAAATAAATTATCATTTCCATTTAAAAAAAATGCAACTTTGGGTCATATTTCGCTACTGATGCAAGCAAAAAATATTTTAATGACGCATATTATTCAATATCTAAATGTCTACAACTTTTATATTTACATATTTTGATAGGATAAATAGTGTGGATTCTACGCAAGTTTAAAGAAAATGCCGATTTTCACTTTTTTGCAATATCTAGTAGGCAACGCATTTCTTTGGAAAAACAAGAGAAGGTCTGAAGAGGTAAGATAAATACCTCCATATTGTTCCATTTAACCGACCCTGTAACTCTTACCGTTTCCAAAATACCAATGGTGAGCATCGAATTTTGGACACACTGTATATATATATATATATATATAATGCTTTATTCTTTCACTGTAAACATGTTTGTAATAAAAATCTTTGGGGTTTAAACACGTGTAAAATATAATTACAACGTTTCGCCACGCTAACACGCAGCTTTTCAAGTAATTAATAAATAACAATTTTAGTTTCTATGAGATTTTGACCTTGAACGTGTCGCTGGACCAGAGTAACCAATACTATTACGTATCGGTATCATGGTAATGTTACTTTGTATATTTTGTTGTACTACTTGTTGAATATTTGGAGATCTTTTATCCTGAGGTAAAGTTAATAACGGTTTCCAAGTGTTAGGTAAACCTTTTCCATCATCTCGTTTATTAATGCGACTTGGACGTCTTTCTAACGATAAGAGTACGTTTATTATCAATCCTGTACTTCAAACCAACAGAATAACACCAAAAACTGCACCAAAACTTTACATTCGCACACGTGTTTCAAACTAGCAAACTAACTGTTATCGGTATCGCTCCAGTGATAACAGCTTAGCTGTTTAAAACACGTGTCAAATAAGTTTTGGAATGCAGCTCTTTGGTGATTTTCTGTTGGTTCAACAAATAGACTTACTGCCAGTTAGTTGTTCCTGTCCTTTGACCGTACTTCAAAGGTACTACAGAGAAGATAAGTAACATTCTACAGAAACACAACATACGAGTAGTTTCTGTACCTGTTAATAAAGTTAAGTCTTTCCTCCGTTCCCCTAAAGATATTATTCCTTTAGAAGATCAAGGCATTTACGAAATTCCTTGCGGAGGATGTAACATCTCTTACGTTGGACAAACCAATCGACGTATTTCTGCGAGAAGAGAAGAACACAAACTAGCAGTCCGAAAAGGATGTTTAACTTATTCTCTAGCTGAACATCATCACCAAACAGGACATAAAATCGATTTTGAAAATACAAGAATGCTAGGAAGAGAAAAATATTCATGTAACCGCCTCATTAGAGAACAAATCGAGATAGAAAGACGTCCAAGTTGCATTAATAAACGAGATGATGGAAAAGGTTTACCTAACACTTGGAAACCGTTATTAACTTTACCTCAGGATAGAAGATCTCTAAATATCCAAAAAGTAGTACAACATAATATACAAAGTTACATTACCATGATACCGATACGTAATGCTATTGGTTACTCTGGTCCAGCGACACGTTCAAGGTCAAAATCGCATAGAAACTAAAATTGTTATTTATTAATTACTTGAAAAAGCTGCGTGTTAGCGTGGCGAAACGTTGTAATTATTTAATAATTATTACACGTGTTTAAACCCCAATTATTACAAATATATATTTATCGTACAGTTGGTGCAATTTGAAATTGTTATTCCAGAAGTTCCTGGAGGGTGAGAATCAGATAACGAGTGTGCCACATTTACAGTATGAATTATATGAGATGGTCTCAGTGCTGGCTCCATTAAACGATCGGCAATACTAATTTTACTTTGAATGGAGTCATCAACGTAACTTTCAGCCACGCTTGAAGATTTCCATCCTCCAAATTTTTAAATGTTAGCTGATCTCCACCTTTATCAGCCATTTGCTTCACTTCTTCAAAAACAGTGGTCAGTGTAGTTTTTTGGATTCTCTAACTAAAGGAATTCAACTACTTGGCTAAGAATTCTACCAATTGTATTAAGCCCTACTAGTGAATTAATACATTTACCGTTTCTGTAAGTTCAAAAAAAACGTTTGTTTACCTCTGGTCTTACATTTCTATATTTTAGCAGCAAGTTTATCCATTCGGGTTTAGTTACTGCAAAACATCGAAAAACATTTGTTTTCGTTTCTGCTACATTGACGAGAATAATTTCAGATTTGAACTCGATATCATTAATTGACATTTTGCACAATTCTTCACGACGACATGCACCGCAAATACCGATTGTTACTACTACCTATAAAATGAATTAGATACTTAGTTTATATGTATTTATGAAATATGTTGCTTATTACACACCTTCATTAATAGAAATAAATTGTCTGGGACCTCAACAATGAACTTATCAATTTCGTTTAAAACTTTGGATTTTTTCGTTTTAAATTGTACGTTTCCTTCTTTAAAAAGGCCACAAGTTTTGTAAGTTTTGAAATGTCAACGTCATTGTGTATTATCAAACAGGACTTTAACATATAATATTGCGACCAAAGAGATTTTTACTGGAAAACGTTTGAAAATATCCCAGTAAACAATTTTCAGTGTGTTTACTAATTTTATGTAATTTGCACCAGTCCAGAAACTTTGAATACATTAATTCATACCGTCTTTTGACTTATCCGGCAATAAGTTTTCGGTCGCTTTTTGGTCGTTTCTCTTATTTCTGGTGGTGTAAATTCAATTTCAGAATTAGAAGACATAATTAATATTTTTAATTGTAAAAATAATTGTAACACAATAAACAACTGTCAAAATTGCAATTGTTTACCTACGGTTCCTTTGATCATTTTTTTTTAAATAAAAACTTCAATGAAAGTTAGAAATTTATTTGAGAATTATTTTTTATGTTCGTTTTCAAAAATTCTCGCGTTCACGCAGATGAAAAACGAGCGACCGAAGGAAGCCAAAGCGTTCACGCGGGAACATTGTGTTCCCGCACTTATATCGTAAATAACTATTTTACACAACTGACAAAAAAATTTAAAAAGCACATTTTTTGCATTTAACTGTTAATAAACAATATAATAACATTTCATTTTCGGTATAAAACATGTCTATAAAGTACTTTATACTATTTACAATTACATGGCACAAGGGGTATATTACTATTATTTTTGTCAAAAATGTGCTCCATTTACTGCACTATATGCAATTGGCGCTTCTTGATCTTAACCGAGATTTAGGGCTTTGTTTACAAAGGTTTCGTAAAGACGAAGGTCCTTTTCAGAAAGTACTGGAAGATTTTACAATATTCTGTAAGGGATTATTAAGTGTTATTTGCTCAAGTCAAGAGCAGAAGAGAAAGAAACTGAAGGCGATTAGAGAAATTTTAGATACCGAAAACTTAACTCAATCCATTCGAGAACTGCGTGAAAAGTTGGAGAAAGAGTTTAAACTTTAAGTAGAAATTATACAGAAACGTGCTGACTTAAAGAAGAAGATGGTGGAGTTTGCCGCAAATGTGGATGGTTTCCATTTTAATTACGAAGAAAATCAAACTCCCAAAGGTTTCAGTAAAGAAAGAAATGTTGAGAGCGTTTGAAAAATTAGTCAAGTACCGTTACTAGGAGCAAAAGATAGATCCAGGGACATGGTCTTAATTACACACTTAACAAAAGCTCTTGGTAACATGTTTAGCGAAAAAACAGTTGATTTTCCAACATTTGCAAGCAACCCAAAGGAATGGATTATTTTTGAGGAAGAGACCACACGTACACGAAATAAATACACCAACAAACATATAATTTCAAAATTAAATAAATTTTTAGTGACAGTTGTATAAAGCTTGGTTCAATTCAACCGAAGGTTAAATACAATTGTATCCAAGAATTAACCATATCAAAGATTGTGTTTAACCTTCGGTTAACTTGAACCAAGTTTTATACAACTAGTGCAAAACGGCGTTGACCAGATCCTAAGTACACTGATACTAATACATGGATTTATTCTAAATTCTCACGAAGGATAAGAAAAGCAAAAAAACCAAAGCGGGACAAGCCTGAAACAATGATAGTATTTGGGACTGTTCTAAATTTAATTACAAGAGCGCAAGTATTAAAGCAAAGTAGAGTCTTAAACGATAGCTAATTCCTGCAGAAAATAGTCGCAAAGTTCTTATCTGCAGATGGCGAGCAGTAGCTGGAGTGGTGTGAGAAACGACTTCTTCAAGAACCAAACTTGTACGACTTTAAAGATTTACTGGAACTAAAGGTTAATGAAGCTTTTAGATTGTGCAAAGATCCCGTTGGCTATTATAATAAAGATAATTCAAGAGGGAAGGCGCCTAGTAAGAAAACGCTTTGAAGGTGTACATACCGCACAAACTGTAGCAGAGGAAGAAGATTCTGCTAAAGTTTTGAAAGCGTCGTGTTTTGTTTGCAGCAAAGAAAATCACAAGACTCAGACTTGTTAAAAATTTAAGAAAATGAGTATTTATAAACGAAGGCAGTTGGTAGAAGAAAATTCTCTTTGTTTCTCATGTCTCCGCAAAGATAGTAACTCCGCAAAATTTTGTAAAAGAAAATCCAGGTGCTCTAATGATGGTTAGGGACGTTGTCGTCATCATACACTTTTACATTTGAACAATAAACCGATTCCTTTCAAATCTGATTTTAATATAGATCTAAGGTAATGTCGTTTAACCTACAAAAGGTTATTCAAGTTTGGTGGATATATTTTCTCAACATATTTTTCGCTAACAACATTATTAAGAACAATTATTGCATTATGTAAGATACTTTTTTCTAACTGCAAAAATAATTTCAATAAAATTACAAACAGATTATCAGTAAATGAATTAATTACCACTGGGAAGTGTGGAATTAGAGCAAAGCATTTACTCTCAAACTGAGATTAACGACTTAAACAATGGCCGTCAGTTAAAGCAAAACTTTAAGGTCATTTTGTCTTCTTAAGTCTTTGACTACGTTTATCCTGCGAGTTAAACGTGAATTAGCTTAAGAATTGGCTTAAAATTCACGAAATCAGTTTTTAGCTTAGTTAAGCCAAGCTCGTTTGAAAACAAGCTTATCTCCTTAAACCGTTTCTATTTAGCGGAATAAACAAATGAATTAGCTTTAGAAACTAAAAGTTGACTTCTAAAAATAAATGTGTCAAAAATGTACAAGTACAAGTATTTATAGTAGTATGGTGTGAGAGTGTACAATTTTTTCTTTTGATAATTAAACTTAGTTAAAAGTTTAATTCGCAATTTCCCGAATTAACGGGAATTTGAATTTTTAAAAACATATTTGATATAAAGCTTGTCGAAAATATTACGCTGTTGGATTTACATTATAACCACATTTTAGCCGAATTATGGAAAATAAGTTTCTAGTTGATTTTCTTGTAATTCTGATGTTATTAAATAGCATGATTGATAATGTATGTGATCTATACAGATAGTAATTTTAATAATCTACCTAAAACTAATGCTATAGTTGGTCAAATTGATAAATAAGCAATGACATCACTTAAAGATTTCTTTAATTGTTTAGTTTTTATTTCAACATCTGATACATAATTTCAAAAATTTTTTAAAACGGACGGTACAAATTTCTACCACAAATGAAAGAATTAAGATGAAACACCTTCAAATACAGGTTCTAATCCCCAAAAACGTTGTATGAATGAATGTATAGTGTTGTGAACGTAGAACATTAACCCGTTGGACGTTATCCAGTGATAATAATGTAAAAGAAACCCATCCCGTGAAAATGACCATGTATCTGAAATTTCGAATTTATTTAGAAAAGCAACTTGTACAAAATATGAAATGAAGGGATAAGTTAACTCAAAGGATTGATTCCTGAGTTCAGAAAGATCGAAAAATAATGCACCAAACCATAATTTAGAAAATTAGGAAATTATACATTGAAATGGCCGAGAAAAATGGAAATAAGTCAAAAATTAGAAAGATGCGGACGTACATGTCATACATCAAAAATATCAGAGTAATTTTCTGAGGCGTTTAAGGCTAATTACAAGTCATTTAATTATTATTTGCAAAGAGGTAGCTCCAAATCGAAACGCTGAGGGCGCGCAAACCTAAAAAACCGTTGGAAGAGTCTTATAATTACAGCCGTAGAGACTACGTCGCTTTACTCTACAAATTCATAAAATAATTAACTTTCGAAACAAAGATCAGTAGCTATCGACGAATAAAAAGTCAGGTTACGTAAAAGAAAATGTAAACATCGATAGTAATAGTTAAAATTTACTTATTAATAATTAAATACTACTGATAAATCGACACTAAAGGCTGAAATTGTAGAATACTGATTATTAAAAATTCGAACACTAAAAATAAATTTTAAATAAAATAAAATTTACCAAAAGGGAACGTTAGTGCAGTGAAAGTAGTATGCAATATTCACTCAAGTTACTGAAGTCCACCAGGAAGCGAAGAATCATCCGAGGAACCCTGGAACGTAACAAAAAGAAACAACGGAGCGTATAGAAAAAAACAAGACTTACCGCAAACAAATAAGGTTAGAATTTACACTAATAATAATAACATTTGTAATCAAAAATTAGTAACGAACCATTTGTTAGGTATTCAAAGTTCGCAATAAAATTTAAGCGCGAGATAATATCTCTGCGTTATAAACGAACACATTTTTATTTTGACAATCCTGTGCGCAAACTCAGTGTAAATTAAATAAAGACCTTCCTCAAAGTCAGTATCACGCGGTGTAAATTTAGTTTGACCTACATTACAGAAGTCATTGAACCTTTTGTAAATTGTTGTAAAGACATGATTTTGTTTAAGAATTAATTAAGTCTCAAAATCAATTTTTTTAAAGAAATTAAGAAAGTACAGTATCCGCCAAAATAAACAGTACCGAAAATAAAAATAAATATGAACGAAAATAATGCTCTACCAAAAAAACTTTTTCTTCCGTTTTAGAATCATTTTTAAATCAAATTTAACTGGAGCGTACTATTAATATATCAACTAATGACAATTAAGTCAAATATGACAAATTCATATTACATAAACAACTCCACAGCACTTTCTGTTTCGGTACTGTTTATTTTGGCGGATACCATAGCTAGATGGTATAAAATAAATTCATTGTAAAAGAAAGAAATAAAATAAAGAAAGAACCGATTAAGCATTTATAAAATTTATACAAACGAATTTGGGTAGTTAAACAAATACTAAACATAAAATAAACCTATATTCATCGCAATATTTAAAAATCAATCAAATTTACAATACTATTTTCTTATTCCGCATTTATTTGTGTGCGTAAAAGTACTCGAACTATACTCCAGCAATTTAGTGCTCTCCAAGTAACCCAATTCACATTCTCAATTGTTTGATAAAGAGTCCTCCAACGCAAATCTCAATATTCTTCTAACAGAAGTTTTAAAACTACATTGTCATAACTAAAGTAAGATAAAATAAATATTATTCGTTATTGTTATTTAACCTGACAAAAATTAGTTCTTTATAAACCTATTTGCCTACGAGTAATTTGTTTATTGTATGCTGTTACAATGCAATTTTTTTGTTAGTTGTCAATATATCTTATTATACTAATATACTAAACACAATCTCGTATTAGATGAACAAGTAAATAATAGGTAAATGTGAAATAACTATTCTTTCGGATTAATGTGGGTCTGTTACAGAAATTTTACAAAAAATTCATTGACGTTGCTCCTGGTATTAAGATTACAACTCCAAATGAGCTTATGCTTTTAGGCTGTCCGTTAACTAATTGTGGTATTTTCGAACAAAATTACAGTTGTATGAATGTAAGCTTTTGCGGCTGTTGTCACTAAGATTATTATCTTCCGGGTTGAGCCGTGTTCGTCCTTCCTTCCTACGTTCTCTGCTTGACGTTTCGCTAACCATGCTGTTAGATTCTTCAGAAGTTACTCTAAAGACTGATGTTGTTGTCTTCTGCTCCTCGTTATATACCTATGTTCCGTTACGGTTGGTAGATGTCGATCAGTGACGGGTCGTTGGTTTTCGATGGTTGGTTGATCTTCTATTTGGTATCGACTAATTTTGTGGCGACATTTGTTTTCTTTGTTTTTGTGAAGAGTTAGTTTCCACGTGTTGCTTAATCGGTAACCGTCTTCTCGATTGCCGAGACCAGGAGGTGACGCCTACTTTTGTGAAAATTCGCCATCATATCGCAACAAATCGCGCAAGAAGAATCATCGAACGTAGTGAGAAGGCACTCACTCGAGAAAGAGTATGTTATACTTACCATCAACTGCATATAACGTCAACAGAACTATACCAGCTACATCTACAACTGAGCAGCATACTGGATAAAGAAACATGGAACACCATAGACCGCATCAGCTACGAACATGGGGAATACCACTTACAATCAACCACTAACAGGCATATCAAGAAATTTGAGAAATAAGTATCAAGCACCAGCAAACCAGCTATAAATTGGACAAAATCAAAACAGTTGTAAACTTGTCGGACTACCCACTCACCGAAGGCTGCATATCAATTTTGTCAAAAGGGATGAACTACGCCATTGCTCCAAGCAAGATACCCACAGAAGAGATAATAGCAGAAGTGGAAAGTGTCATCAGAAAGCTTCCAGTTGAAGAAGCAGAGGAAATACGCCACGAGACTTGCCGGATTTTACAACGTTCCAAAGCTCCACGTAGGAACATCACTCGCGCAGAAGAAATTGCATTAAAAGAACTCAGAAGCAATCAAGAAATCATGGTGACACGCGCAGATAAAGGCAACGCTACAGTAGTCATGAACACCGAAGACTACAAAATGAAAATCAAATTGCTACTGGATCCACAACTTTACACCAAGTTAAAAGGAGATCCAACCAACAAAATTGAAAAACAAACGAGAGCCGCAATCAAACATTCAGCTATACCAGTCGATCAACATCGTCAACTGCTACCTTCCGGGACCAGACCACCTAGACTATACGGATTACCAAAATTCACAAATTTGGTAACCCCTAAGGCCAATTGTCAGCACATGTGGATCTCCAACTTATGAACTGGCCCGTTACGTGGCTAAGTTTCTACAACCGTACGTGGGAAGAACTGAATCTTTTGTGAAGAACTTCGAACACTTCGTCGAACACTTACTAGTTAGTTTTGATGTAGAATTGCTATTCATTAACGCACCAGTCGACGATACACATAACATCATAAAACAACTGTGCACAACCCATGGGTTAAGAGAAGACATACCAGAGCTAGCAAGAATATGTCTGAATACAACTTACTTTCTATGGAACGGAGATTTCTACGAACAAAAATCAGGTGCAGCCATGGGATCACCATTATCACCGGTTATTGCGAATATCTTTATGGAAGCATTCGAGCAAGAAGCCATTCAATCCAGCGAACAGAAACCGAAATGCTGGTTCAGATACGTGGACGATACCTTTGTCATATGGCCTCATGGGAAAGAAGCACTTACTGTATTTCTTAACCACCTCAACACTCAGCACGAAAGGATCAAGTTTACCATGGAGACAGAAGAGAATAAGGAGCTTTCCTTCCTGGATGTTCTAGTGAAACTAGTTGGCTCATAGTGTATATCGTAAAAAGACACACACCGACCGATACCTCCATGCCACATCACACCATCATCCACAGCAGAAGCGGTCTCTAATCAAAACTTTATTGCATAGAGCTAACAAGATTCCTGACGAGGTTCACAAGGCAGAAGAACTTCGACACGTCCAACAAGCCCTAATGAAGAACGGCTATACCAGAAAAGAAATAAGAGCCGCCTGTCGCAGGAAATCCGAAAAAGAGAAGGAACAGGTCACCACCTACGCTCGTTTGCCATTCATTGCTGGAGTAACTGACAAATTAAGAAAATCATTGGAGAAGAAGAATATCGGTGTCAGGTTTGGAACGGTTAGAAAAATCCAGCAACTACTACCTTCTAATAAAGATAACCTGCCGAAACTCTCAACAAAAGGGGTCTACCAAATTGATTGTTCATGTGGAAAGGTCTACATTGGTCAAACCGGACGCAACATAAAATGTAGATTAAAAGAACATCACCGAGACGCCAAGTCCAGAGCGGTAGATAAATCAGCAATCGCAGAACATCTACACGAAAAAGAAAACACATCATCAACTTCGAGGAAGCTAAAGTTCTATCAAGGACTAACAACTACTATCCAAGGATAATCAGAGAATCCTTAGAAATTATGAAAAATAAATTCAATCGAGAAGACGGTTACCGATTAAGCAACACGTGGAAACTAACTCTTCACAAAAACAAAGAAAACAAATGTCGCCACAAAATTAGTCGATACCAAACAGAAGATCAACCAACCATCGAAAACCAACCACCCGTCACTGATCGACATCAACCAGCCGTAACGGAACATAGGTATATAACGAGGAGCAGAAGACAACAACATCAGTCTTTAGAGTAACTTCTGAAGAAGCTAACAGCATGGTTAGCGAAACGTCAAGCAGAGAACGTAGGAAGGAAGGACGAACACAGCTCAACCCGAAAGATAATAATCTTAAAATGACAGTTACGAAGAGATTTTTTAATTGGTTTAAAAAACTTAGTTTCTATCTAGCTGCCTCAATTGACACATTTACTACGTTTGAAGAATTATGACAACCTAACACAGACCGGTGTGAAAAATATTATAAATTGCAGTTTTGACGATCAATCTTGGCGTCAATCAACCTTGCTTGTTTGTTTTGGAGGATTAGGAACAGAGATGCTACAAGTTTATTGTATTCAGTTTTTTGGGTTCTTGTTGCGGAGTAGCTGATTTAATAAAAACTGTTCGTCGTAAATTAATTATTGATTCCCCGGGCTGTACTTATGTAAGCTTTGTCGACATGGTTGACTCTATCAGAACAAGATGTTAACAGTGCTATCCCATTAAGTCAGAGACGTTTTGATATACTCCTATGTTAGTGTACTTGCTTGAACCTTATTTCTGTCTTCCCCGAAACCAAAATCTAAGGCTCGCTCACTTGCGGTTGATATACAAGAATATGGTGCATGGTTAAATGCTTTACTTTTGTCTTCACTAAGAACACCTCTCGACGATTCTAAGTTTTGAATCTCCATTAGCTTAAGAACTGGACAGCCCATTTGCAAATCCTACAGATGTACTTGCGGCGATCTTGTTGATATTTTTGGCCATAATAGCCTTACTTGCCGTAAAAGTGCTAGAAAATTGTTTCGTCATAGAGCGATTAATAATATTTTGAAACGAGAAAAGTTGCTTCAGAAATGATGAACAAAGAGCTGATGGCACATCCTTAATTCTTTGGCAGCAAGGCAAAGCTTTGCTTTGGGATGCGACTTGTCGTGAAACTCTGGCGAAATCTTATGTTAATTCCATTAATACCAGAGTCTGCGCTGCAGCACATTTGGGTGAAATCCGTAAGCGTAGACTTATTTGTCTTAAAACCCACGAAAAGCGATCGAGTTTCCTGATCTAAAGAATAAGTCTAGCAATCCAGCGGGGCAATGCAGCTTGTGTTTTGTCTACACTTCCCTCGTCTAAGATTTGGATAAAATTTTTATATAAGATATAATTTAGTTTACAAAGTTTCAATTAATTAGTAGGTATTGTATTTTTTTTGGCATAAAATAATTTTATATTAAAGTCTGGTTTTTACCTCCAGTTAACTTTATCAGTCGGTTAACTACTAGGAAACACAGTTTTGAGCCAATCAAATCATTGGATAGTCGCGTTTCCAAGGTGATTAACGGACAGATAAAATTAACTGGAGGTGAAAAGACCAGACCTAAATCTGATTAGTTTTTTAATTCTCCCATTTATCGAGAAATTGTTTATTCCATTGAGTATAGTAGGTAAGTTATTTTAAACTGAAAACTATAAAAGTACATAGCAATTGTCCATGAGGTGGCGACACCGCTATCACTTGTTTATGAAGTAGCCAAACTATGCGTTGAAATTTTATAGCTATTGTCAGTGGTTTTGTAGAATTGCGTTCGAGCTACTCAAAACTGGTGAGGCCCATAAAGGCGAAACACGGGTATCTTCCAATTATCACTGGCTACTGGTTTATTTGATTGCGCGGAATTCTATACATGGCGTTTAGAATGCGCTTAGTTTTTTTCACAATGTTAAGGAGTTTACAGCCGACAATTACATACTACAGATTTCTACAAATTGCTTCAGTTTGATGAAAACTATATGTTGAGATTGCTTACTTAATTGCGGTTCAAGAAGTTTAATTTTCAGAAGCGTTAAACAAATTGTGATTCAAAGGAAAGGTAGGAGAAGACGCTAACTGGTGTATTGTTAGTTGGGTTGCCTGACAGTGTAAATAACTTGAATACATGTCTTTTAACATTTTAACATTAATTTTCTGTCACTTTTAGGCGTCTGAACAATTGAACATTTACATACATTTACATACATACAGAATACCTAACACATAATACACTAATACATTTGTGTATCATCAAGGTAAAAACTATAATTAAAAAGCATATTTTTAGCAATACGAATTAAAAATTAAAAAATTATATTGCTACAAAGGCGTGTTTTTTTCAGTTGTTTCTCAACTTATACTTTTTTTAATGTTTGGTAGCAGTCATAACACGTATCATTTTCAAAATATACTTGGCATGATAAAAATTACCATTTGAAGAAATTAGTTTAGTACGATTTTGTTTTAATTTTTAATTAAAGGTTGCTTACTTTTAAAAATAAGATTAAAAGACCTACTTATAACACAGTTTAAAGCTGTTGCCTCTCTCATACTTATGAATTAGAGTAAACCACTGCCAGAGAGAAAGTGTTCCAACCAATAACGTTGGTGCCTAATTCTTCTTTTTTCTGTTCCTATTTTTTATGATATTTCTCTGAATTGTTGTTTCGAACTTTCTATTATCTGTTTTTTTTTGTTATTACTTAATCATATTTATTTTGTTGCTATGATGTATAAAATGATGCTGAATATTTGTGAAGACGTCATTTTTTTGTTCAAGTTTTCTTTTTCATGATATTTGATTCCTTTATGATTTTGGTGTTTGTAATTTACATATTGTTTAAATTAGATATTTATGTAATATTTAGTAAATTGATTGATTTTTTTTTTTTTATTTTAATTTTTTCGATCATTAAAGATCGAAAAAGAGAAATTTGGTCAATAGTAAATTGCATAAGAATAGGCCATTCAAAGTGTAACTCTATGTTGTTTAAATGGGGTGCAATTTCTAATTCAAATTGTGATATGGAAACAAATAAACATATTGTGAATTAACAAATTTTAAAGGAGGGTGTGCAAACATTATGATTTACTAATTTGAAGGACATCTGAAGCTAAGCAATATTTTATATTACAATTAATTGGATTGTTCTTCCTTGAGGAGGGAGAACAATCCAATTAATTGATCATTATAGGAGGAAATATTTACCTTTCATTTTATATTAGCTGTCCTGATTATCTGTTTTTCCATTACAGATTTACAGTTACATTACAAATTTGCTTGGTTGCCAAACAACATCTGGTCATTTTTTTAAGACCATTGTTTTAGTTGACTTGCAGGTTATTTAGGTGGTTAGCGGATAGAGAACATTTTGTCCTACATGACACGTCAAAATCGATTCATTGGTGACAGAGAAAACTCAAACCAAAAATTGGAAATTTTACATGTAAATTCTCAATACTAAACGTACTGATAATCCTTAAGGTGTTACTTGATTCGTGCTTTTATGGAACAATTTACATCGGTACTGTGTAATATCACAGTGAGATCTTTTTAGAACTGAATATATGAATCAAAATAGTGTTTTTGTCAGCACATGAATCTTACTTCCATAACGATGTTTTCAATGACGGATGTTGCTTGTTTGGTTGAGTTTCGGGTAAGATTTAGATGTATCGTATATGCAACCAACAATACGCATCTTGTTATCAAACACATGAAAATTTGCTAATGTCAAAATAATATTCACCCTATATCTGAAAACTTTATAATTGCTCGTAGTTTTATTATTAATTGTGCATCTTGGGTTAAAATTTCCAGCAGAGAAATAGTTTATCATACAAATAGAAGACGCTATTAATAGTTGTCATAAACAAAATATAATTTTTCAAATTCTTTTATAATACATTGAAATATTGTAGA
This sequence comes from Abscondita cerata, assembly GCA_030710515.1. Classification (NCBI taxonomy): domain Eukaryota; kingdom Metazoa; phylum Arthropoda; class Insecta; order Coleoptera; family Lampyridae; genus Abscondita; species Abscondita cerata. Next base: position 24,164 of record JALBCR010000866.1, on the reverse strand, counting down.
TTGGTTGTTTATATTCTGCGTCTGCTTTTAAATACAATGAGAAATTTACCTAATACTTTATTAGTTACATTTAAAGGTTGCCAAATTTAACGTCTACTTTTAAAAAGCTCAAGGATGGAATTTTCATTCATCATTTGCCTATTTTCTATAAAATGTCTCGATTCCCTACACTCTTACTAAAAGTTTAAACTTGATTTTATAAGTTTTTATAGATAAAATTAAATCATGTAACTGCCTCAAGTATAATTAAAAAAAAGTTACAATTATTTACTTTACAAATTCGATAAGAAACATCAAAAATTTATTGTCGTTTTCTCGTTCAATTAGAAATGTAAATTTTCCTCAGTCTTTAACTTCTCTAAGATGTACTTTCCTGTTTAATTCCCTGTTTATTCGGAAACGTCTCAAATTAGTGTAGGGTGAGTAAATAAACAAAAGTAACAAGGTTTAACTCCAAATTTCTAATTGACGGTACAACTTTCTTTCTAGTCATTAAACTCACTAGTATACTAAAGCTTCATGAACTTGTGTAGTAATGCAATTTTGAACAACTGCATTTTCCAAATTTAATTTTTTTTTTAATTTTAGTATGTGAAGATTAAATTAAAATGAATTCTATCGTAAATGCCGGAAATTGTAAATATTTATTTTGCTTTAACGCAATAAACCGTAAATAATAAAGTTACTGTCAAAACACTAATTAATGTTTTAGTCAATACAAAATTTGGGCGTTGAGGATAAACAATGAATATCTTATTAGGTAATATTAATGAGGGTATGTGCCAAGCAGAAATTGCTTACTTAACAATTTAATAGACTAAAAGCTAAGGGTCACTTTAATTTATCATGACCTTCTCAAATCATAACTAGGCGTTGCAAAGTTATGTGTGTGAAAAATAATTACTTTTTTATCGCATTGCTGAAATTGCAGTATAATTTATTGTTTTATTCATACTGGATAATGATGATGGAAAATACAATTTTTAATAATTAAGTCTTGCGACATCTGGTGTCGCCTCGTGCTTTAATACAAAATAATTTTTAATTGTTCACAGATAATGTATATTGCAATAGTACCTATATTAAAATTACTTGTTACCTGTTTTTATTTATTATTTGACGTATGTCAGACTGTGTTACGAACTGTACTTTTTAAGAGTAAGTACATTATACTTTTTTGAGATTCTTACTTTTTTGTTTTAATCTCATAATGTTCTCTTTTCTTAATTCAGTGTTGAGTGAGTCCGTCGTCAGAGTAAACTAATTTACTGGTTTATTAATATAAATTTATTAAACTAAATTAAATACAATGTGATATTGAATTGGCTAGTCCCCTAAATGTTTTATCATATTTTTCCATGCCACTATATGATGTATAGTGGGTTGCTTAATTGGCATCTCCCCTACAGTAAATAAAGTTTCTAGATTAAAATTAATCATTATACAAGAATTGCTACTACGTATTACATTACAAGTAAACTAAAATTATTACATTCGAATAAATAAATAATACATATTCTGGAACTGAAACTGCTACATTATATAATCTTTAAACATCTACTACTAGTAGGGCAAAAATTCAAGTCTATCGTGTCACCCCGTTTACACTTTGTTGTTAAAAACCGCAACTTTTCTGAAACAATTACTCATCCAAAAGAATTTAGCCTGGTCGTATAAAATTTGTGCTGTACAATATTTTTTGTACTTTTAAAATCTCCGATAATTTCGTTTTGTCCTGGTATAATATTATGTACAGGTTACAATTCGAAATATTTATTTATCAATTATTAAGTAATGTCAGCTCAATGCATTCTTATGAGACGTGTAATTGCCTAAACGTTCGTCTTGAAGCAGCATATTTCTTTAAATGTTTAACTTCTGGTAACTCGAGAACGTGTATTTTTATGAAAAATTCCCTTGAAGTAACAAGGCAGCAAGGTTCACAAGAACAATATTTTTGTTGCCGCTTGTTGCACCAGCTTTTAAGATTTATTGTAGAATGAATTTATCAATGAAATTCTTCCGAGGTGGATAACTTCACCTTAGATGGTAAAAATTCAAATTTTCCAGGCATAAACTGATTCATTGCACCTTTCTTTTTTTTTAATCATTTATTTGCCAGCTCAACAATCAGTTACATGTTATACATGGCAGTGATAATAATAATAGTAAGTAAGTAATAACAGTACATTCTTTTATAGTTTATGAGGTAGGTTGTACCCTTACAAGTATGTTCACTAATTGTTATATTAACTAATCGATGTTGAGTTCAGTTAGGTATAAATATTGTTGTAATTTTCGTTTGAGTCTTTGGTGTGTGTTTGGTCTGCCTAAGTTGTATAGAATTGCACCTTCACATTTGTGTATGTTTTCAAAGAATCTTTTTGGCACTCGCGGCGATGTAACTTTGGATTGTAGGTATATCTAGTTCGTAATGTAGTAGTTGTTCATTTCGAATGAACCAAGGACATTCACTGCAATGCGGAGAATTTTGTTCTGTAGTGTTTGGACTTTTTGTATGTTTGACTTTGCTGTGTTGCTCCAGATTGTTGATGCGTATAGCACCAACGGTTGTATTAGAGATTTATACATCAAAATGGTGCATTTGGGCTTAAGAGATGACTTCATATTAATGAGAGGGTAAAGTTGTGCTAATCGCGCGTATCCTTGGTTTAATTTGTAGTTAATATGAAGTTTCCAGGTAAGTCGAGTGTCAAGGAGCACTCCCAGATACTTGATGGCGGCATCGGGGGAATTCCAAGCAATAGTATTGTTGTTGATTGTTAAGCTGGGTGGGGTTTCTAATTCTTCTAAGGGAGAATATTTTTGCCAGACATTTGGTGTGGTTGATGTGCATATTCCATTGGTTGAACCACGAGCATATTTGGTGCAGTGCTGTCTGCTGCTTTTCAATAGCTAAGGTAAGGTCAGTGTGCTGGGTCAAGATTGTGGTGTCGTCCGCGAAGGTCGCAAGGGTTGTTTCTATGTTAGGGATATCTGAAGTAAAAATATTGAATAATAGGGGTCCCAGTACACTTCCTTGAGGTACCTCAGCATGGATGAACTTTGTTTCAGAAAGTGCGGAGTTTATGCGCACTGCAAAAGTGCGGTTCTTTAGGAAAGAAGACTATGGCTTTAAGGTAGCTGGGTATTTTTATCTTGATGATCTTGCTTTTTAGGCCTTCGAGCCAGACTTTGTCGAAGGCCTATATCTACAACTAGTATAGAACTACAACTGTATAACCTTTGTTTTCATAGCCCTCTTTTATTTTTTCAGTTATGGGTTGGAGTTGGTGCTGCGTAGAGTGTGATTTCCTGAAGCCGAATTGGAATGCTGGTAGGATGTTCAGTGACGTTAATTCATTCATTAACTGGAAGTGGATAATCTTCTCGAGAACTTTGGAAAGTGATGTCAGTAAACTTGTTGGTCTGTAGCTACTAATCGACTTTTTGTCTTTACCTGGTTTAGGGATCACCAGTATGTGTGCATGCTTCCATGTTTGTGAGAAATAACCTTGCTGAAGACATGCATAAAAAGTTGTTGCTAGATAGGCTAAGGTTTTGGTCGTGAGCTGAGATAATATTAGGTTGGTCATGAGATCGTGCCCAGGAGCTTTTCTTTTAGGGAGATTGTCGATTATTGCTTTAATTTCAAGGGGAGAAGAGGGAGTTATCGATTCTGTAACTACTGGGAGGTGAGTTTCAACGTGATTGATTATATAAGTTGGGTGGTTTGGAGTGCAAGTAACTGTTAGAGTGAATACACTTTCGTAGTGGATAGCAAAGGCTGTTGATTTTTTTTGTCAGTAGCAAGTAGTGTATTATTCACGCTTAATGTTGGGATGTCCTCTCTTTGCTCTAATATGCGCTTTGTAGCTCTTCACATTCCGATTTCACCTGGTTGGAGATCTTCTATGTACTTTTGATATGATTTGATTCTCAACTCGTCCAAGATTCTATTTAATGTGTTTAAGGTGTGTGTTAACTTGTTCAGTAATCGTTTTGTTTCCGGTATCCTAGTTCTCTGCCATTCGCGTCTGACTTGACTTTTTTTTTATTAGTGCTGTGATTTTTCGAGGCAAGCTATGTTTATTTTTAGGATTTCCAAAAGAATTAATCGGATCGGGTGGTAGGGTTTAAATAATATATCAATCAGATCGGTTACTATTCGGAGCTCAAAGAATTGTAATACTTTTGGAAGCGAAATGCTAAATGCAAAAGTGTGCGAAGAGTACTTCTGGAAGGGGACTGCTGAATGCAGAAAGAAAGTTTTTGGGGTCGAAAACAATGAATTTATAACGTTGTTTATCAAAATGTAGTGAGGAAATGTTATACATGAACGAATAGAAAAAAAGTAGGGATGTTAATGTCACACAAATTTACTTTTATTAAATTTTGTCAACGCCATCTAACGATGCCGTTTCTTGTAACATTTTAGGAATAAAACATACTTCGGTGGTTTGTAAATTGTTTAAATAAATTAAAATTACTTCAGCAATGACACTCTCAAATAATTATTTAACTAAAATATGCAAAATAAACTTCACAATGTTTAGTCTACTTTAAACCTTGTGGTTTTAAGTTCGTTTTTGAATACATTTTATTTCATGATAAACAAAAATATTAGTATACTATAAAATTCAGAATACAAAATTTTAATACAAAAGAAATTTATTTCTACCTTTATAACCACACTACGTAATTAACATTCGCCGCAAATAAGATTTGGCGTTATCGTTTTGATCTTAATTTTTTTATAGCGCATGCCCACAAATAACGACAGCCGCGAAAAGTGTTATTTTAGGTCACCCAAAATCTCTTTAATATAAGGCTAAAGCGAAACGGATGGTCTGCAATCTTATTCCTTCAAGTAGCTGAACGCAGCCAAACTTACTCTAAATGTTTACTCCCACTAGTCTCACCCGACCCCAAGTTCCTTTATTAGGTGCTTCGTCGGTTACATTTGGTAAATAACTTGAGGAAAAGACAAATCCGATTCCGACAGATATCTGAAACCAGTTCAGAGTTTAGAAGTTGCTTATCCTGGTACGACATCGTACGAAACGTTGTAGATGTAGTGTGTTTTTGGTATTGTAAAAGTGTGTACCTATAAGTCTACACAATTTTTCATTACTTTTGTATTTCTAGAAAGGGAATACGTTCTACTTAGACATGGTTCGCCGCAAATGCAAATTTTTTTACGAGTTTAAAAAAAATATCGTATGTTTAAAAAAACCAAAATTGATTACGAAGCTTTTTATGAATTCTGTAATGTAGTAGTTTCTGTGGCAAATAAAGGAAAAGCCGATTTAGACTAACATCTTTCGTTCCAAAAACATAAAACCAAAATTCAATTAAAAAAAAAATAAATAGTTCTAGCAGCTAAAGCTTCTCACGCTTTTCATACGATAAAACATCATCAAAGTTATAAATCATGTGATCATGCAACAAAACTATATAAACATATGTTTTTTTCCGATTCCGAAATTGCATTCAAATTTTCATCTGCTTGTACTAAAACTGAAGCGATTGTAAATAATGTCTTACCACCCCCTTCTTTGCAGATGGCTTTGCAGGCCATTTGTTTATTGGAATATGTACTGACAAACTTAATCACGGTACAATGTTTTGAGAAAAAAGGCATTAACTCACAAATTAATAGAAATGGCGTTAGAAACAAGGAAAACCTAAGACAATTTATGAATTATTACACCGGACACTTGAAAAAACAAACTTTCAAGCAAAATGTGGAGCATTCACCAGTGACAACTACATACAAATTTTGGAGGAGTTAACAGGCGAGGTGACCACACTAAAACAGACAACATAGAAAAAGAACATAACTCATTCTTGAAAATTTCAAAAACTTTATTTTTAGTGTAAACCAGTTTGACAAAGAAGAAACAAGAAGAATAATAGTAAGTACAACATTCATAAATGATCACAGACTGTAAGTCAATCACAGTCTGTTTACATTAAAAATATTGTAAGAATATACGCTACGAGTCAATGTAAGAGTCACAACAGAAGTTAACTTACCACTAGGAACGGTACACGATATACCATTAAATTATGAGGGTTTATAATGTATAAACTTATTAATAATAATTGAGGAAGGGTGTTATGTATTCTAGCAAAAACAAAAAAAAACAATTCGATGGACTACTGCAAGGATCCTTGAGTTTACAAACGGTAAACACAATGCTTAACTACTTTTTTAAAAATTTGATTAACTATTTAACGTTACGCACAAAAGACGCTTCGTAATTTAAAGGCGGTTTCACCGTACAATTAAATAAAGAAAAAGTACTTAAAACAAACTTAGCTGGACTATATCGGTGACGGCTTTGATATAGATAAATTGTAATTGATCTCACCGGAGTTGCTGCTTGGGTGCACAATGATAACAAGGGGTCAGTTCGAAGGTCTAATTGACATGCATAGCGACCAAATTCTTAGATACAAGAAGGTTCGAAGCCCTCCGTGAAAAAATTCTAAAAATTTTTGAAAATGGCAATGTAGCCACATGCCACTTACGACATTCATTTGTCAAAGTTGTTAATATAACGGGCTACCAAATATTGATTATTATCTTAAAAACGCGTCCGTACACTGCATAGTCATACCAAACACGTGACCAGTACGTGTGGTTGCCTATCGTAAGGGGCATAAAATTAATATAAAATTTGAAAAATTACTAGGAAGGAATGATATAGAAAAATTAAAAGGTTTCAGTGGCATAAACGACATTTTTAGTAAATACTTACTATGTAATAGTTTTGATAAATGAGTTAAATAAGCGCAAAAATGTGGTTTAAAATTTAACGAATTTAAATAATGAAGAATTATTTTAAAAAGTAACTTCATTATCTAAAGAGTATAAAGATAATTTAGATACAGATGTATTTGTTCAAATATTTAATTAATTCTTAGAATGATGTGTACCTACAAAGTGTGCAATAAAATATCATTGTCATTTTTCTTAATATTATCGTTTGATTATTAATACTTTTATGTATAGGTACCTGCTACAAACTGCACCAGCGGAATCATTATTTTCTAACTAAAAATAATGAAAAGTATGTGAAATATAGTAAAGGAGATGAAAAGATAAGCGTGTTGGCTTTGTTGTCGATAGAATCCAAAATAATAATACTTTTGATTTTAGCGACATAATTTAAAGTTTTACATTGTCTAAACGTTATAAAATTATAAATTAGTTTAGTTTATGTAGGAAAGTTGTCTTACTAAAAATATGTAAACTGTTCCTGTTAATAAAGTTCTTGATTTTTAAGTTTGATCCAAAGCTGCAAACGAATCTAATACAATACAAACTGAATGGTCATGTACACACATGAAATTTAAAACTTGGACACCACAATTTCTGTAAACAAAAGTTTGCACATTGTGAAGCGGGCTTAAGGGTATCATTTACAATTCTAGCAGCAGGTAGTCTCAGCAGGGGTTATCTTATAGAAGGACTGTAGAATGAATTATTACACTAAGCACGTTTTAGAAAATAGGTAATTTACGTTGCTTACTTAATTTTTTCTTTAAAGAATATATTTGAAGGTATCGCTAATTAAACACCATAGCTCGATTAATTATCGAATCAAAATTTTGTTTAGGAAATGTTTACAAAATAAAATTAGAAATAATTTTGATTTAAAAAACGTCTACAAGCAATAACTTTTAAATTAAATCAAAAACTAAACATGGTTATTTGGGTTGACTGATTATTACTTATTTTTAAATAAATCTAACCTACTAATTATTGTAAGTTATTAAAAAAATCATTAAACTCTCTATTCATAATATTTAGTCCTTACAAAATGTATATTTTATGACGTTTCATTTTTTCTGTAGTTAATATAAAAGTGAAAATAAAAACTAAGGCAATTCTTATTGTCAACGTATATATTTAGTTTTTGACAAGAATTTATTACATAATTATAATTAAGATACCAAGTTATAGTTTAAAATTAAATGAAAACTTTTTTTTTAAATAAAGGTATTACTATATAAATAAATATAAGAAATCAATAATGGGTGTGACCTCCATTATTATTGATACATTCTTGGAGGCGTCTGCTCATTGACGCTATCAAGGTATCAATATAATTAATATTAATCGTTTCCCATGCGGTATCAATGGCTGCAATTAGTGCATTACGGTTTACTGGTATAAAATTTGGCCCTTGTTGTCTTCGGATAACAGCAAGTATTCGAGCCCAAACATTTTCGATAATGTTAAAATCTTTTTTGGAAAAAGTATAGTGAAATAAGAATACTTACTTGTTGGAAAATATAATCTTCGTCTGGATAAAACACTTCGACTGAAGGTTTCATAATAGTTTCCAAAATATCTAAATACGCAGCAGAATCAAGACGTCCATCGATAGCCCAACAAACTCCTGGACCCCGCGCGCTAACCCAACCCCACACATTCACAGAAAAATAACCACTTCGTTTTTTGGACATATGTGATTATTTTCGTAACGAGTTCCTTCCATTCTAAAACTTTTAGTGGTCCATCGTTGCGGCTATTGAACGTTTTTTCGTCGCTAAAAATCACTCGATTCCAAAATTCCAAAGGTTCGTTCACATATCGCCTTGCAAATTCCAGACGACGTCTCATATTTTCGTCACTGAGAACTTCTTTCGCAGCAGCATTATACTTCTTTATTCCCATCTCCTTTAATCTTTTTGTGCAGTTATACGGCATCCGGGAAAATGTGTATCTGCTATAGCCCTGGAGTATGTAGCAAATGGTTGTTCTGTTACGTAATGAAACAACTCGAGATCTTGAGCACGTGTAGATACTTTAGGTCTACCACTTTCGATGGCTCTTTCCAAAGTGTGTTCAAGATTCCATTTTACTCGGTAATGCCCTACGGTGCTTTTGGTATATCTAACATACGTGAAATTTCACGCACGCTACGGCCCGCCGCTAATTCCGAAACAATCCGCGCTTTCAAATCAGCACCGAGATGAGGTGGCATTTTCACAACACTTGAAATTTTAAACTAAATTGGAATTTACATTTCTTACTTTATTTATTGGTTCACACTACCCTTCTCAAACAGTAGGTAATTGTTTATTTATTACATACTTCTAATGACCAATGTAACAACCCTTAGAGCAATATGACTCAAAGGAAGTAAATTAAACAAGCAAGGATATTCTATTGTTATTGAAACTTATTCATAAAGTAAAAGCCATTTCCTTATAATGCTAATGGACAGGATTTTCTTTTAAGTATTAAGATTACAATAGAGGACTTATAAACTTTCGAAAATATCTAATTATAAATATTTACACTGCAATTGCGCTTTTCCTTAATAATTTCTTAGCAATAACATACACGTTCTTGGTTTTAAGTTGTCATAAATTTGATATGATATAAATTTGTGTTTCTAATATTACATCACAAACTAATCTTTATTCGCCAAAAATTGTTGCTTAAGTTGTAAAGCTTCGTACACACCTGAACAACAAACCGAGCAACAAACATAACAACGAACCGAAAGTCAAACAGAACGACAAACGATCTTTTATGATTTCCACAATCCGAACAACAAACGGAACGTTTGTGCTGTTCCATAATTATTTTCAGTAGTTTTCAGTTCATATATATTTATTATTGAGAAGAGAAAATTGCGGAAAACAAAAGATAGTGCCAACCAAATTTTTACGCACAAAGAAGAGTAAAAATTATAATTTACTTCGCTTTTTTTTATTTTGGAAATTTCCCGCCCAAATGATGCTAATAGGGACATCATTTTTTTGCATTCTTAAACACTGATTAATTTAAAACATTTTTCTTCTGTCAACTCCATAATATTACCTAAAACACAACAAACCCACAAAAGGGAGGACAAAAATAAATAATTTAATTCTCCCGCATAAGTTTGTTCGCCGTTTTGTTTAGATTCGTCCAAACCTGCAAACGCATTCGCGCGCATTTTCTTTGATGTCGGAGAAAAACCGACAAGTTGCGGGAACGCCGCAAACCGTTCGTGGAACAATCAGGACTTGCGAATCTGTTCTAAAATTCGTACGTAGCACCGTCCAAATTAATGTTCCGATTGCCGTTCGGTTCGTTGTTCTGTTTGTTCCTCGGTTTGTTGTTCAGGTGTGTACGAAGCTTTACAATAAGCATATTAATATGAACTATATCTTATGAAAGGAGAGTTATGTAACTATAATTAACGACTTAACGTTACGTTAGTAGATTCCATTTACTATTTACACATATTTTCTTGGAACATTCGATAATTAACTATCGGGATATGATGACCCTATACTTCGCAGGTTGTGCGCAACTGGATACAAGCAAATAACTTGGAGCTGTTACCCTGGCCAGCAAAAGCCCAGATTTTAACATTATCGAAAATGTTTGGGCTCGAATACTTGCTGTTATCCGAAGACAACAAGGGCCAAATTTTATACCAGTAAACCGTAATGCACTAATTGCAGCCATTGATACCGCATGGGAAACGATTAATATTAATTATATTGATACCTTGATAGCGTCAATGAGCAGACGCCTCCAAGAATGTATCAATAATAATGGAGGTCACACCCATTATTGATTTCTTATATTTATTTATATAGTAATACCTTTATTTAAAAAAAGTTTTCATTTAATTTTAAACTATAACTTGGTATCTTAATTATAATTATGTAATAAATTCTTGTCAAAAACTAAATATATACGTTGACAATAAGAATTGCCTTAGTTTTTATTTTCACTTTTTATATTAACTACAGAAAAAAATGAAACGTCATAAAATATACATTTTGTAAGGACTAAATATTATGAATAGAGAGTTTAATGATTTTTTTAATAACTTACAATAATTAGTAGGTTAGATTTATTTAAAATAAGTAATAATCAGTCAACCCAAATAACCATGTTTAGTTTTTGATTTAATTTAAAAGTTATTGCTTGTAGACGTTTTTAAATCAAAATTATTTCTAATTTTATTTTGTAAACATTTCCTAAACAAAATTTTGATTCGATAATTAATCGAGCTATGGTGTTTAATTAGCGATACCTTCAAATATATTCTTTAAAGAAAAAATTAAGTAAGCAACGTAAATTACCTATTTTCTAAAACGTGCTTAGTGTAATGATTCATTCTACAGTCCTTCTATAAGATAACCTCTGCTGAGACTACCTGCTGTTAGAATTGTAAATGATACGCCCGCTTCACAATGTGCAAACTTTTGTTTACAGAAATTGTGGTGTCCAAGTTCATGAGTGTACTTACTACCACAATGTTTGAGGTTAGATTACGAGAAGGTGAAATGAAACTTATTACCTAGAAGTATAACTACCTTGAACCCACAACAAAGTTATTAACTATGTTAAATTAAGAATTAATGTATTTCTTTTTTCTGGCTCAATTCGGACACAGTATAACAACATATTATGTTGGATACATAAAATAGATGAAATTGTTGTGACAATAATGAGACGGAAACCGTATTTTACTAAAAAATCCGTAAAACAAGTTATTTTTTATAAATTTTTATTTATTAATCGAATCAATTTCCATTTAAATAGCCGCCTATGTGGACGAATTGGTTAGTCATTACCTAGTATTTTTTGGGTTCTCTAACCAGGGTTTGATTCCGATTTTTAAAATTAATTTTTTTAAGAAAACTATAGTGTGCAACGCGTGCACAAATCTTATTCTATATTTATGTAATTATGGCGGTTGCCATTGTTTCACTACCTACACACATCATATTAGTTTATGAATCATCAGCTATTCCCATTGATTTTTATGGACTAGTTATTTTGAAATTATTGCTAGTCACTGTTAATTTGTTTGACAAGAATTCGACATGTTTGCGTTGATTAATGTGAGAAATTGTGATTGTGAATTATATTATCAAAATTATATTTTTTTCAACAGAACGCTTTGTATATTATTACATTACCTGATTGATGATGTTGTGAACTAGTTAGTTTAGCTCAATATCAAACTACTACCTGATAGAATTAATAACAATTCAAAAGATTATAGAAATTCTTAGAAACATGTAAATGAAAAAAATAAAAATTAATTTTTATTTACTTAAGGATTCTACTAAAAACATATAAAATTGAATGTTGTTAAAATTGAGAAAGCTTTTAAGCTTAAATATTTTAAGTAATTACTACACACAAAATTAAAAGCTTTGGCTTATCAAAGGATTATAAAGGTTTGTAAACACGTAGCAATTTTGCAATTGTCCACTAACACAAAATGTGTTTTTTATATATTACAATTCAATATATAATAAGAAGTTTAAGAGCATTCTGTACCATTTTGTGATAAAATCCTTATATCGAATTGCTAAGAACTTTACTATTTTTATAGCAACAATGTTAAAACAAGATCACGAACACGTTTGAAAAAGTAGTTTTAGGTTTTACCGTTTCGTGGCGGTACTTTATAGGGAGAAATTACTTGTTTTTGAAGCTCTGACATGCAATTGAAATCTTCTAGAATATTATTTATGTTCGCTTCAACTTTGTGCGGACGCTTTTCTTAATTCAAGATCATCATCATTAGAAAGGATTTGAATATTCCACGACAAAATCTGCAAAAATAGCTTTGTCTTCAAAACGTATTTATAACAAATCAGAATACTTTCGGGAAAAAGCATTCGACTAAAGTTGCGTAACAAATCAATGTTTACAATAGTGAAATCCAAAATTATTTTTATTAAAAACTGTATTCTTGAGAGTGGCGCCTGTGACATAGAAATTTAACATGGGAATTGGACTGTTAAGTAGTTATATCATAATAAATGCTTATATGAACTGTTAAAGACCACATGTTGTTACCTGCACTATTGCAAAAGAGTGTAATAAATGTTAATGTAAGTAAATCGTTTTTTTTTCACATTCTAGTATCTGTGCTTGCGTTAATAAATGCATTAGATTCTTATATTGTTTTGGGAAAGTTCTACTTTCAATTAACAATGGGACGTACTTGTTCTTGAGGTCTACACTAAAGATCATAGGAGTGTACATGGATTTTGTTGACAAAAAAAATTACGATTACGGCTTATTGTGTTTTATTGAAAGTAATTTTAAACATATCATTGTAATTGTAAAGCACATAGTTTGTTAGAAACCATTTTATAAAGTTTGAAAATTTAAGGTATAATAAAATATAGCAAAAACAAACTAAATTTATAGGTAAAATAATAAATATATAATTTTAAAATACAGTTATTTGAAAATTCATATGTTTCTTCGGAAGAAGTATCATTTGACCCTATTGAAATTACAATAGACTCTATAGTAACTTCTATCAAATTGTCAAGTTCCCACATTTTTTGTTCCTCTTTCATTACGTGTTCTATACACTTTTTTCATTTTTCCGCAGTCACATCACTTAAAAAAATCATTAAAAGTTGTCAAACGTCACTTAATTTAAACGTGGTATTATTTCTCGCTACTGCGCCCTTCACCTGCGCCCATATTAATTCTATAGGGTTTAATTCACAATGGTATGGCGGTAAGCGTAGAACAAAAATATCACGTTTTGCTGCCATTTCGTCAACTGCATATCTTTTAAACTTTGTCCTAACACCTTGTACTAGTCTTAGTAGTTCCCTTTTTACTATATCATTTTCGAAAGCAATATTTTTTTAGGAAAGCCATTCTATTATAACGTGTTTTTTCCAGGAAGTTGTATGTAAACGTTCAATTTGTCTGAAATGGTAGCTGGCATTGTCCATAACAATTACGGAACCCTTTGGTATTAAATCTAACATTTGTTCAAGATATTCCTCAAAAACATCCCCATTCATATCTCTTGGTAATCACCGGTATTTTTCGATTCAAATAGCAGTAAACCTCCTTCTACAAAGCCTTCGTCACTTCCTATATGCGTAATAATTAAGCGTCGCCCTTTTCCTGAAGGAGGTCTTAAACCTGTAGATAATCCTTCTAAAAAGCCTGTCGTCCATTGGTTACATTTTGTCTTGCCACATTTTCCCACAGTATAACCTTCATTTACCCACGTTTTGTCTAAATAATAAATTTTCTTGCCTTCAGAACGTAATTTAGAGATATTTCGTAGGTAATTTCTTCTCCAACATACAATTTCTTCCTTATCAATGAGAACTGATTTCCTATTTATTTTTTCCCACGAAAAATTCAATTCGTGCAAAACTTGCCACAACATTGTTCTACTTAAATTGGGTATACCCTCTTCCTCTTTCACAACTGACACAATTTTATTTAATGTGGGTATTTCTTTTTTAAAATAAAACGAATGCACTATTCTTCTAATTGTACTTTTCACATATTCGGGTATTTCCAGTTTTTTCTACCATGAGATAAACTAGGCTCACGCACAGAAACTTTGTCTTCACGCACAAAAACTTTGTCTTCACAAAAGTTTGAATATTGTTGTTTTCCAATGCCAGTCAATGTGAACACATATCAACTGTCTCTTGAACTGTTTTCAACGGATTATGGCATTTCAAATAATTGTACACATTTAGCACAATAGTTTTTTTGTTGGCAGAAAGCGCAGACCTCTTTACGCGTTTCCTTGGAATAAATTCAGGACTCGATACCATTCCAATGAAACTCAATACTGCAGCGTAAGTACACCTTATGATATACCGATATGATATAACAATAATCATTAGTTAGGCTATCGTTATAATTACATACCACATTTCTCTCCTAATTAATTCATTAAGAACACATTAAAATCTATTAAAGTGTCATTCCAAATACAGTACATACTTTCTAGTTCAATTATTAGTAATTAATTAGCTAAATTCTTAAAAATTTTTAACGATAATGATTGCAATTTCTGATAAACAAGGTGATTTACTAGTGGTGGCCAAAAATAAACCTACGTATTATTTGATAAAAATTTTAAATTGGGTTTTTCATATAAAGTTTCGTTAAAAGTTACAGGGTGGTAAACTTAAAAAAAGATTAAATTTTTTAGAATAACTCAAAAAACTAGTGACTATAATAAACCGAAATGTTTACAAACCCATGTGTCAAATTTCAGTTTATTACAGTCAATAGTTTATCCATTACATGGAAGTAGGTGAAGGTCAATTTGAACATTTAATAAGATGAAATGTGTCAAAATAATTAATTAATGATGAAAGGTTACACACATTTTTAATCCCCTTTTCAAAAAGTATTAATACATCGGTACGCCATTGGAATTTGTTAAACATGTTGATTTATTACTTCGCTTCGTTTCTGAACAGACTTTAGTGTTAGTTAACCTAAGACAATCCGACCTGTTTCAAAACGGCCAGACAGAGATCATGATAGATATCAATAAGTTGATTTGACTTTATATTTATCAAATGCACGTTAAAATCGATCGCAAATTGTCCCAAATTCGAAATTTAACTAAAACATCTTTTTTTTTGTTGCTATTTCTATTCCTATCAATCTCAATATTTATTGTTTACGATCAGTTTTACTATCTTCTAAGATGTAGATTGATGATTTCTGCTTTGCAGATTGTATTTAAGTTGGTTCAAAGGCACCGCATTGCACCGGTTTTGTAAAATATACACTACCGACCAAAAGTATTTGCCCACTTCAGTAGAATGAATAGAATAAACTTTTATGGTAAGTTGTATTTACAAAATAATTAAATAATGAATTGAATAAACAAATAACGATTATTAAACATGTTAGATTATACTTTTCGTTCTGTCTATGTGCCCCCCTTTTGCTTTTATTCAAAGCAGTATAAATTCAGGGTAACCTTAATAATAATTTTCAAAAGTATTTAACATAATATTTTGCCAGTATTCTTGTAAAATGTTCAAAGATGTTCTTTGAAGATAGGGCAAGCTTTTAGAACTTTTCGGTCCAGCTCATCTCATAGTTTTTTGATGGGCGATTGAGATGGCCATTCCATGATTTTCAATTTTCCTAGGTGCTCTTGCCTTGCTAAGTAGTTCCTGCATATTTAGGATTGTTGTCTTCTTGAAAAGTGAACCCTTGGCCAATTAAATGGGTCCCGGATGGAATGACATGCCGTTGTAAAATTTGTTTATAGCGTTCCTTCACTAAAATCTCTTCAATTCTTATAAGATGCCCAACACCAGATTCTGCAAAGCATCCCCAAATCATTACTGACTCTTCACCGTGTTTGACTGTTGGCACAATACAGAATCTGTATATTCTCGTTGACCGTTCTGCGAACAAAGGTTCGGCGACGGTTCCCAAAAATTTCAATTTGGATTCGTCGCTCCAAAGAACTTTGCGCCAATCTTCTATCGTGAAATGTTGATGATCTCGGGCCCATTTTAGTCTCTTTTTTTTATTCTGGGGTCTAAGAAGGGGTTTTGACTGCTAAGCAGCCGTTTACTCAACTTCCTGCAGGCGCGTTTAACTGTTGAAACTTGAGCCGTGAGCAGTAAGGCGTCTATTTCTTTTGCTTCGGATTACTATGCTCAAGTCTTCTACAACTTGTAACTCGAGGTCTGCCAGACCGTGATTTCTTTAAGACTGCCCGTACTACGAAATTTTCACATTATAATCTAAGTTCGCCGGGAAATGTTCAATTCTTTAGAAATTTCACGGTTAGTTTTACATATTTTTTGTGAAAAGCGACAATCATTACACCTTTTTCTATGTTAAGTTTGCTTTTTCTACCATTTTTATAAAAAAGAAAACTCTACACCACTTGAAAAACAAAAACTTTGACTTCAAAAACAATTAAAACTGTTAACTGTCAAATGGCATTATGATGACACCAGCCTACTACAAACAATTTAAATGTATCAAGGCATAATTTATTTTTGTAAATATAAAATGATATATCAATCAAAAACTCTCATTTAGTTTTGTTTCAAAATTTATAAAAATTGTCGTCCGGCTTTGTTCTCAGTTTTATTATTTATCTAAAGAAAATATCAAAAAAAACATCTAGAAAGCAATAAGATGTTGCTGGAAATAATGTGCATGTTAAAACACATAATTACCAAACAAATGAACAAAATCGTTTATTTAAAAAATGTCCCGAAACAATTATAGTGGGCAAATAGTTTTGAGCGGTAGTGTACCTACCAGAAATTTACTTGCAAATGAATAATAGGGTTGTTTCTCACGAAGACCTTTTTTAGGAGTGAGGATACGAAACAAAAAAATAGCGTCACCGTTTCGGCAATTGATTGTGTTGCTTTCTTCAAGACGTAAAATAATCAGTTTTTATTATTATTTTACTTCTTGAAGAAGGCAACACAATCAGTTGCCGCAAACGTCGACACCAATTAATCTGTTCTTTTTCTTATCTCCACTCCCTAAAAATCATTTGTGAGGAAGGAACCTAATTGACCTAGTAATAAAGAAGTAATTACAAGAAATCACATAATTTTACTAGTGTACAATATTGAATTTCGTTTTTGTTAGAATGATCTGAGTTATTAACTATTTCTTGTCATTTAATTTTCTTTTTTATATATAATATACAATTACTACACTAAACACTTATGAACTATCGCTCTAGCCATTCCTTCATACACTGCTTAAAATATATTTTATATTTTATTGAATTGAGTGCACTTTCTCACTCATTATTATTCCCACAAATTTTACTTTGCATCTATGGTTATTGCTTAAAAGCTTTGCTACGGTTAATTGAAGAAAAGTAAGTTTTGCCGGCAGCCGAAGAGTAGGGCGTGGGTGAGAAAAAGGATCCACCGCTTCTTCAGAACTGTCTTGAATTAATCCGAGGGCGCCATAGTCCTAATGCGTGGATACAAACCTGCTTCCGAACTAAAGAAACAGACGCAACAATCAACCGTAACAAATTAAAGGAGCAATAAATACAATAAAGAGAGAGAGACACAAGTAACCTACAAAACGTTATATTTAATAACACACCATAAAAAAAAGGAACAGAGCACAATTTAAATATATCCACTTACAACTTAAGTTAATTCTACGAAGCGTATTCGTTCGTACCCATATATATTTCGTACACAAAAGAAGGAAAAAATATATAATTAATAGCAAGTTATTAATTTATGCGGTACGCCACTGGCGTTATTTAATCTAACAAGATGGCGACGTGACCCCACCCGCACAATACGAAGGTGTATTTAGTGTTCGCAGTTGCAATATTTAGCGTTAAAAAGTATCGGAGATTTAGGTGTTTCCCCAAAAGAGCGCTCTTCCGTGGTATTACACTTATACTCTAAAATCCCCAAGCAATGGTGGGTAAATGAAGCAAGTTCGCGCCTTTACGGTACACATTCGTTATATAGATTGGGCAAGTATATGCGCCACAACAAGTTAATTAATTATATTGTAGTGAATTAACAGAAAAAATTATAAATACGTGAACAAATACGTTTCGAGTTCCAAAGATTTAACTGCACTTAAGGTGCCAAGACAAGTTGTACTTATTTAGGTGTTACGCTTGAGACGTTTTCGGTAGCAGTGTGACGTCCCGGAGATGGTTTGTTTTCAGCGTAGAAGTATAATTAGAAAGATCTGACCTTATGTTGTAGATAGAGGTTTACGATGTTGACACACAGGAGGAGATACAGATATGTGGTGTCGGTGCCAGCTGCGGCGACCCCTAATTTCGGTAGGATGTCCCGTACTTCAGCAATCTTAACAGCGAACCCCAAGTATGCGACACACGCAGCGACAAGACAATAACGGGTAGAAAGAGATCACGATGAATTTAATCAGCCAGGTAATTGGTTTTGTTTAGGCCAAAAGAACCTTTAAAGCCGAGTAATTTTAATCCCGGAGTAACTCGCCTTATCTGAAAATTATGCACGGTGTAACGTTGAGAAGCCATGAAGAATATTTGTCGTACCTGAATGCAATCGAGCGACCATTAGAAGAAATTAGTACACGCATCCGTCCTAAGATAAACTTCGGAAAATCGAGTAATCAATCCTTTCCCCAGCTAAAAATATACCGCTATACATTGAAAGTTTGCAGGGTCCTATACATACCACTAGAAAATTTGACGGAATTACGATTAAGCACTCAGATGAAGGCAAATTTGAATTTCACGTAACACGACGTGATGGTAGTTGTTACAAGGCGGAAATTGAAGAAACCGAAAATGTATTGGCCAATTAGGACAACGCGGAAGTTGAATTCTGGGAATTAAATCCCCAAAAATTTCGTTAAGGAGCGAACACGGAGAAATGTCGCGTTTACACCTCGACTCCGTGCATTGTGTGTTGCCTAACTCACAGTGACCGTTACAAATTCCCCCACACAAAACTTCAAGCCCGCGCAGAAGGATAAACATAATCCGCTGCACCATACATAATCCAGAAAATTAACATCCGTAGGTGTTCAGCAAAAAAAAAAGGAATCTCCAACATGAGCGACATATAACCAAAGATACCCACCCCACACATATAAAACCTAATGAAACCCAACCCCTAAGAGATAGACGGTTTGTTGAACTAAGAGTAGCTGATCTGATGAAATCTGTTCAAAACTCGCATGAAGCGTTTGGTGTATCCAGCAACAAAGTCAAGCAACGACCAAGAAAAAGAAAAGGATAACACCAAGAGATTGAACGCCCACAAAAACTCGCAATTAGCGATTTCCGAGAAGCAAGGTAAAGAAAACGTGGGTCATCCAACAGTATCTCAACCAACCTTACTAAACCCAGTCAACAGAAAATATTATTATAGTAAAGTTTGAAGTTTGGACAAGCGTCCAGGACAGAGCCCTAAAACCAATGAAACCCCAACCCAAATTAAAACAATACCACCCTGAATTACCCCAAAATAAGGTACCCTAGGAAAGGTTTAAGGTAAGATAGGAATAAGGATAAGGCTGAAACCCAAATACCAAGAGGTTAGGATAAACCCTAGGAAATTATTAAGATCGGGCATTTCCCTAGCGGCGTGCATGTCGAATGGGTGGCACCAGGCATCACTCCCACCAAGACCCTCGCGAAGGATGGAAACTCGCGTCATTGGGCCCCAGTGAAAATCCACCCCTCGCCATTCACGACCCTTAGTACTGAGCCTTCCCAAAATAAAGTCCTCCCACCCAGGAAAGGATTTAGTCTTGGGCCGATACTCCCGACACCACAAGACTAATGGATATGCAGTTAAAGAGTGCGACTCTGAAAACCGAGGATAAACCCCCAACCCTATAGCATAATGGAAGAATGAAAGGAAGGATCCCAAAATTTTGCCCAAAATTTCCAAAAGTAAAAGACTGGAACAAGTCAACAGTTTGAGGTTCTGCAGTGGCTACGGCCAGTGATCCATTGACGGAGGTTAAGGGCGAACGGTTTACCCTTACGCAAGAAGAAGAAAGAAGGAACAGATGATAGCAAAGACAAGGAAAAAGGGAAATACTCTATCCCTCCTCGAGAGGACAGAGAGCAACAAAACGACGTTCACACAAGACAAGACACATTCAGGTGTCTGAATTCGGCTTTGAAAAGGATTGCCAAACTGGCGAAGACGTACACCAACGAGCCATATAGGAGAGGGCGTTCAATCCGTCACGGGATCGGGAAATCACGGTACTCCCACAACTACGTGAACTCATGAAACTAAGTCTCGAAGCTCGAAATCCAATTCAAGGTCAAATTTTGGTATTATTTACCTGAGAAGGTCCAATCCCTACGTGCCCAACCAACCTACCCATATCACATGGAATTCTAACGAATGTGAACCATTATGGTTCCAGAAAAAAAAAAATTAAATATAACTATGAGCTAACTCAATTAGAACTGAGTCAGTATATCATTAAGCTCGCCGAAGCGGTTTGGTATCTCCCAGAAAAGAAAAAGAAAACCCAACAATCTTGATGCATTGTCAACAAGAGCAGGAGCACGCTCAACTTGAACTCAAGTCAACAGGCATCCCAAAAAAAATAAAGCTTCTCAAACCAAAAACAAAAGAACCTGTATCTACGTATATACAGTTCTCGCAGAAAGAAAATAAAGATATACGGGAGAGCACCAAATAAATCAGAGATTTCGATGTAAATCGATCATAATGTCGTGTAGCTAATAGAGCCAGAAACCATCGATAATCTCATTAATAACCAACCTACAGTAAGGCAGAAATAAAAAAATTTATTCAGCAACAATATAAGAGAAAATACGAACTTCTCCTTACTAGAAGGAAGATAGTCCGAGCAAATTCGTTAGAAACCCGTGGAAAAAAAATAATACAGATATGATAAAATCAGCAAAAGTAAATAGTCAAGTAAAATAAGTCGTGTCCAAGTAGAAATCCAGTCATGAACCGTGTCTTCTAGCTGGCAGTACAAGCAAGTTTACGACGCTTTTTCCGTCTAGGATAAAGTAAAGAGTGATCTAAACAATTAGGCTCCAGCACAGCAAGTTCAGCATTAGCCTCTTCCGAATTCGAGAGGTTCTGGCTTAAGGTCTTTCACGTGCCACGTACCTAGTGACTTTCCTAAAGAATCAGCTAGTTCATACGTCCAGGGAGACACGACAGTTTTCACCGTGAACGGGCCTAAGAATTTAGGTGCGAGTTTCGCATTGAAATGCTTCGAAGCGTCGGATAGTTGGAAGTTACGACGCCACACCAGATCACCCACGTTATACTTGACATGTCGGCGGCGTAAGTTATACCTATTTCGTGTAGTTTCATAGGCTTTCCGAAGGCGTTGAAGTATATATTCCTGGATAGCCGCGTAACGTCGAGTAGACACATTATGATCAGGTTCTGAGTCAGTTGGTTCAAGACGTGATTTATTGAAGAGATTGCCAGAGATGACATGTTCACGACCAAATAGAGCAAAGTACGGGGTACATCCAGTCACTTCGTGTTTCGCCGAACGAACTGCACATCCAATGTGAGGGAGCTTCACATCCCATTTCCGCTGGTTGTCCTTAACATAAGACGCTATCATGGTCTTAAGAACGCGATTTATCCGTTCAGCCGGATTTGCTTGCGGATGGTATTTGGCAGTATATAGGATGGTGCAATGATAGTTCTCACACATTTGAGTGAATTCACGACTGCGGAACTGTACTCCGTTGTCAGAAATAAGGTACTGCGGCACTCCAAATAGTAAAAACACCTGTTCTTCCAGGATTTTAGTAACCGCAGCAGCAGTAGCAACACGCATAGCAAAGAAAGGGCAAATTTAGAGAAACAATCGGCAACCACAAACACGTAACAATTGCCTTTAGAAGAACGAGGAAGCGGCCCAACAATATCGCAACATAAAGTTTGCCACGGTCCCGTAGGACGAGCACGAGCAAACATTCCAGGAGGAGCTGCTTGAGATACCTTATTGGAAGAGCAAGTAGAACAACGGCGGATATAGCGAGCCACGTCTGCACGTAATCGAGGCCAGTAATAATGTTGCAGAATTCTTGCGGTTGTCTTAGTTACTCCACCATGGCCAACAACTGGAGGATCATGGTTCTCCTGAATGATGCGTCTCCTTTGTTCAGCCGGAACGACTAACTTCCATTCATCATTCGGATCCACCATAGAAGTGGTAAAAGAACTAGTCACTCTGCGATATAAGATGTTATTATCGACAGACCAATGAGGCAACTTGTGAGGTGTTGTGAGTACACGATTCAGTAAGTTATTATACCATTTATTTGTAGTAGGTAAGTCAAGACCAAGAGAAGAAGGAACAGCTAAGGAATCAAGATGAGGAGGTGGTTTCAGCTTCATCACCAACAGCAGGAACAGCACGAGATAACGCATCTGGCACAACGTGGTCTTTGCCTTTCCTATGTCTGATGGTGAAGTCATACTCTTGGAGTTGTAAGGACCAACGAGCAAGACGACCAGACGGACTCTGCAAACGGTTAAGCCATACCAGCGAGTGATGGTCAGTAATGATGGTGAAGTGAGAGCCCTCAATATACGGTCTGAACTTAAGAATGGCGAATAAGACTGCAATACATTCTTTTCCGTAGTACTATAGCGCCTCTCCGCTTTAGTTAAGGAGCGACTGATGTAACTGATAACCTTTTCCCCCTCAGGCGATTCCTGACTAAGGACACGCACCCACGCCAAAGTCCGAAGCGTCAGTTTGAACAACAAATGGCAGAGAAAAATTAGGACAAGTCAGGATAGGAGCAGAAACTAAGTGTTCTTTAAGAGAAACGAAAGCAGATTGACATTCCGGTGTCCACACAAACAAAGCATTTTTCCGAGTAAGAGCAGATAAAGGAGAAGTAAGAGAAGCGAAGTTCGGTATGAAACGGCGATACCAGCTAGCCATGCCAATCACGCGTCGCACTTCGGTGACCGTGGTCGGTATAGGAATGTTAAGTATGGCAGTCACCTTTTCTGGATCCACCAGCAACCCATTTTTATTCACAACGTAGCCCAAGTATTTCAACTCCGAACGACAGAAATGGCATTTTTCCTGATTTAATGTCAAACCGGCAGCAAATAATCGTTTCAGAACTTTTCCAGTACTCGAAGATGTTCGTCGAAAGTTGGTGTCGCGATAACAATATCGTCCAGGTAGGCGAAGCAAAACGGTTCCAGCTCTGCACCGATAATTTGGTCGATCAGCCGCTGAAAGGTTGCAGGAGAATTATGCAGACCGAACGGCATTCTAGTAAATTGGAACAATCCACGATGAGGAACAGTAAAGGCAGTAAGCGGTTTGGATTCAGGAGTTAAAGGAATTTGCCAATAAGCAGAACGAATGTCCAAACTCGAGAGAAATCTAGCATCCCAAGCGATCCAAGATAGAAGTGATATACGGCAGAGGATAAGCGTTGCGTTCCGTGACCTGATTTAGCTTCCGATAGTCAATGCAAAACCGATAGGAGTTGTCTTTCTTCCTAACCAAGACCACAGGACTGGACCATGGACTGGTGGATGGCTCTACTGGATAGTACTGGTGATAGAGGATAGTACCGTTGTTTAATTGGCTCAGCCTTGGTATGGATACTGTGTTGAACGAGCTGGGTACACCCTAGACCAGATGGCTGTAAGAAAAGCTGGCAGAGATAGCAGCCTCTAGCGAAGACTGTTGCGACCTTGATAAGTCGTCTTTGATGTTCAGCGCACTCGAATGAACCGCACTGTCCAACCGCATCAGTACCAAAGGACCAATGACCCTGCTGAAATCTGGTACGAAGGCCATCGCCTTCCAAAAGTCGATCCCCAATATCAACCCTTGGAAATCTCAGGAACCACTAAGG